>WAAE01008980.1:0-50026 GCA_013400495.1 Nicator chloris
AAAAAAAAGTAGGAAAAGTGGTTGGGAAAAAAGATCTATAAGACAGTTTTGGAGCTTGACCCTCACCAAGTTCAGTCCTAGCTCTGCTGCAGAATTTCTTTTAGGTCATGAAGAATTCTACAGTTCATACTGAATGAAGAATTTTCTGACAACTCTCTTCCATCAAGATATTTACATTAATTTCAGAGAAAAAATACAAAAGGTTCTTAAGAGTAGAAGCTTATCCTATATGCATTTACTAAGTCAATAATACACTATACTCATGCACAAATACATATATTAATGTTATGTATGTGTACATGTCTGTGTATATGTATAAGGATATGCAAATATATAATAGATATAGTAAATAAAAATCATCCCTGTATTTCGTGACAGGTATTCCAGTCAGAAAACTCTAATACTCTACCTTTCTTAAACTCTCCACTTTCAATTCAAAGAGGAAAAATGGAATTGCATTTCTTTTCAATTGTAAAGCTTATTCAGCACCTTTGGTTCCAGAGATGGGATTGGTACTTTGTCAGAGTAGTAATTTAATGCAGACCCACATGCAGAAGCTCAGACTAAAAATGCTTCATCAACAAGGCACTATTCCCTCCTCCTGCAGGGTAACTGCTCTTCAATTTACTGAAACCTGGAGGTGATTCATTGGGAAAAGAAAAAATCATCTTATATTGGCAGTTATTCATAGCCCTAAAGATATAGGGACAAATCCAAAGAGATCTTAGGGACCTAAAAAAGTCATTTGAGGGACTGAACTACAAAGATACAAGAGTACTGCACTGTAGTTGCTTAAATTTGAATTATCTACATCCCCTCTGTGGCAACAAGGACATGTAAATGTATTGAAAATCTGCAATAGGCCTAATTGTGTATTCTTTGAACTTGATTAATTATATTAAATATTCAGATCCTCCTTCTATAATTCACCTGATAGTGTTATAGAGAAAACTAGCTTATGATTAAAAATAAAATAAATACTCAATACACAAACCCAATACTATTACTCTATTACTTGTATTTAACCTGACAAGCCATATGGTCTGTTTTTCAGCCATTCATTATTCAGCACAAAAAATCTTTAAAGAATTTACTGCTTCTGCATCATCTGAGCGTCTCACTCCACAATTCTTAGAGAAATGTGTGTACATGCATAGAGGTCAGCCTGTAATTAATTAATAAGTTTTTTTGGTAGGATGAATCAAAAAATGCAACCTAGGAGAAAGATATAGATGGCTATTTCAAGGCTTTGATTAAGAAAAGGTGTTTTACTTCTTATTTGCTCCACAACAGATTTGCATAGCAGAAGTGCTGCCCAAACAATTGTGAGAAACTCAGTTGTGAGAAACTTATATTTCCTCACCACTCTCCTAATGTTCTCCCTACCTGAACATATCTGTAGCTGGAGATAAACTCTATACTGTGACATAGCCTCTCAACAGGTTTTCCACAAGGAGACCTTGTTCCTGTGTGTCTTAGGGTGACTTTATGATGCTTGTATCTTTAAATTGTTTGCTTTGTTTGTGTAGATATTATGTCCTGTACTTTTAAGGCTAGAGTAAAGAGGGAAGGAGCATGTAGTTTTTGTTCAGCGGAACTACTATGACTCTTTTACATTCCTTTTTTCTTTGCTCAGACAGTGCTCTCTTTAGACAGATGGACAGACGGAGAGGGTTTTTTTTTTCCTTTTCCTTTTTCCTTTTTAATTAGTTTTTGGCTAATTAAAGTAGAAAAAGTTCTTGGACAGAGTCTTTGCCTTTTCATTAGGACTGAAATCTGCCCTAGACTAAAAAAGACCAAAGAGACACCTGCGGCCCACCGAGGCCTAGCCCCCCTGAGAGTAAAATCCTATTTAAAAGTTTCCTCCCAAATTTACCCTAAACCAAGACACTGTGTTTAAATCCTCTCATTGGGCATACGTGTTTAGGCTTAAAATTGTTAAATCCCTGACTGAGGAGAATTTGTGTCTGGTTCACAAGACTGCTGTCAGGACGCTTGAACTCACACTCATCAGTTAGCCAACTCACCTTTTTTGCAGGCCTTTCCCAGCTCCTTCCAGCCTGAATCCCGTGCCTGACTCTTCTACCCATTAAAGATGATGCCCTCCAAGACACCATTTTTAGGAGATTCCTCCACATCCATTCTGAAAACACCATGGAGGCATGAAGCCAACTTACTCTGTCACCACTCATTATGTGAAGTGGCAGCACAGAGCTGGGAAGACACTTTATCCACACACTTTATTCAGGGGACAGAAACACATGGCTTTGGGAAGGAAAGCAGTTCTTCAACTCCCCCTGTGCCCCAATCACTGGGTTGGGAAGGCAGCCACTCTACCTGCAACAGGTTGGTGCAGGCAATGTTGTAGGCTGTGTCCAAGCCTTCTCTTCCCTCTACAGTGCACCGAACACCTCTGGGGGAAGACTTGGCACTTTTTGGAAATACTGATCTGGGACAAGAACTCAACAGCAAAAGGCCCAAACTCAGCACTCTGCTGGCAATGTGTTATCTATCTAGTAGAACCTACTCACAAAAGTTAGTATGTTCCAAGGTTAGATGGCACAGCAGATGCTTGCCTGCACCTTCAGTCAAAAAGACAGATTAAGGGGCTTATGAAAAGGAGAGTGACAGAACCACTGTGAGAGCTCCCAAAGACAGGCAGTTCTTCTGTAAACAGCACCCTCACAAAATCCACTTTGAATCTCGATGAAGTTTAGTCCTGTAGTTGTAATCTGAGAGCGTATTCAAAACACCTCATACATACAGCCTGTGTATCCACTTGACTCTTTGCAGCCATCAGCCGAATTAGTACCATAAAGTAGTTTTTTTTTCTGTGAGTTCTGGCTTTGAATCACAACAGAAATGTGTGCAATTCCAGAGTTTCACTGAAGGGTACCAAGGGGGCCAGTTTTGGCCAGAATGTTTTCAGGAAGAGTCTGTTTTGTGCTGAAAAGAGTGACAATGCTGTCTGAGGAGCTGGTTGTCTTTCCATGATCTTCAGGGCATCTGAACTGCTATCACCACCAGTAATGAGAAAACTGGTTTGCAGGACACTGGATGCAGTGGACTGCATAGAATTGGTTGGCAGTGAGAGGACAGAGTATGAACAGCAGACTGAGAGGCTACAACACAACTAGGGACTGTAGCAGGACTCTGCACAAGCCAATACAAACTGCTCAAGTGCTGGTTACCTTCAATACCTTCAAGATGCCTACATGATCCTACCATCCCACTGAAACATCTTTTTTATCACATTTTTTGCTGCCTGTTGACAAGTTTCCAACACAAGGGTGAGTTTCAGGTGAGGAGCTGGCCTGGGACCTAACTTTTGAAACCACTGTGGCTGAAGGGAAAGTCAGACTTGGCTTTCCTGCTTCCTAGGGGAGCACTGGAATCATCAGCCTATTGGTTACAGTTAAATATTGCAGAAAGACTGCAGCCAGCTTCCCCCATTTCCCTGTCTTATCCACAAAGCTGTGGCTGAACTGTCAGGAAGACTCCAATACAGTTCACATAGGTTCAGTGTGTCTTATTTACTGAACTTCATCTGGGAAAAGCATTTGGGAAAATCAGGCAGATCCATATTAGCTACAAGGTGGGCAAAATGTGGCTGGATATAAGATCATTTTAAATCCCCTCCAAACACACAACACCACACAGCTACTACGAGAAGAGAGTATCAGGTGAAGTTCAGTATCCTAGGTGGATACACTGGGAAAATTAAATCACCATTAAACCTATGACAGAAGACAGTTTTAATAGTTTAATTACAGTTAGTACAGCAGCTTTATTGGTAAGTCACACACAGTTCACAAAACAAATTAAAGAAAAATGCTCTCTGAGCCACTGACCCTCCTGAAAATCCCATGCTGTGATCCTTCATTTTTAGTACTGTCTTTATTGTCCCTAATATAAATAGATTTGCTTTCATAAAGGTTCCAGAATTTGGCTCAGAATAACACTGTTATAGACCAAATAACAAGTTTGGGTTTATTCAAGCAGTGACATTAAAGATGGACAATTCACTAAAAAACACTGGGAAAAACACACAAAGAAAGTAAAGTCAACATTTTATTTGTGCTGAGGTAGCTTGCCTTTCTGTGGAATAGTCAGCTGAGATGTCTGCAGTCTGTATAGTGGCATTTTTCAGTTTTATTAAGGTATTAAACAGTAGGAACAAGGAAATAGCAGGCAGCATCATTTACATGTCAGAGCATATGCAGATTACAGAGAGGCAGCAGCAAATGCCAGCAGTTACAGCTTGAGCAGCTGCACAGAACCCAGAAGCTCCATCAGTCACATGGGCACTGCCAGTGGTGCAAGCACCAGGAAAGTGATGTTAGAAAGGTGACTGGGAGGGGGGAGTCTGTGATTTCACGTCAGCCCTCTCCTGACAAAGGAGAAGGATGCTTGCCAGTAGTGAAAGGTGGATTAGTAGATCGAGAAGTGAGTATTGGCAACAGGTTCCGCTGGAGAACGGATCATATCCATCACTGCTGCCCTCCTCACACAATATATGGGTTGTGATTTTGGCCACCAAAGATGGGCTGCACAGCTCTGCTGGCCACTTCAATGGGAAGGTGCCACTGGGTCTCTTCAGCTGCTAAGGAAGGTTTTGTCTGAGATTATGGTCACGACAGGTTCAGTCACAGATGGGCCCTAAAATGATTCAATATGCTCAATGACAAAACAAACTCAAACACACTATTAAAATGGAAAGTTGACATCTAAAGAATTAAGAACCCAATGTATCTGACAGCTTCTATGACTTACTGGAGGAAGAGAAAACTGAAATTAAAAGAAAACAAAAAATGCACAAAATTTTAACTACTTGCTTAGTTCTGTGCTTTGTACAAAAGAAATGATACAGCTTATATTAATTTAGTAGAATTAGCATCCACAGTGTCTAAGCAGTAGGACAAGCATATGCAGTTATATCTGACTGCATAAGAAGAGTACACCATCCTTTTTTTATCTCTTCTCTATGTTAAAGAAACAGCTGCAATTTAATTTTTTTTTTTTTTAGTGCTAGTGAATTTTTGCTCTTTGGAAAACTAAATAAATAGTTACAAATAAGCCATAACTTTTTTCTTAGATGAAGCTACAGAGAATAAATGTTTAAATGTTCTTTAGCTTTCTGGTTGTAATTCTGAATAAGACAGATGGAGATAGTAAAGTTTACTTTCAAAATTTAGATGTAAGCATTGCTATGCGTCTAAAACCTCTTTTCCTTCTCTACTCTTCAAAAACATCTCTTCACTCAGGTGCATCACAAAAACAAACTTGCTTATTCATGAAAATATGCATATCAAACAGCTCATAAGATGATTGCTATAGAACAACTACTGGGTTTTATTTGCAAATAACAGCTATAAATTAAGATGAATTCTTAAAAAGAGATATTGCCATTCCCTATGGCTAATTCTAAAATAAATAAAATAATAAGTGCTGGATCAATTTTTGAAAGGTTAAACAGTCAAACAAAGTTTGATCACATGTTTAAAAATCCACACTCAAACTCCTACTTAGGAAACTGAATTGGAAATTTCCCTAAACTTACAGCAATTACTGAATGCTTTTAGACTACAACTAATATAGAAGTAGTACTTTTTCAGTATTTTTGAACATATCCTTTTGATCCATATCTGAATGAAGAAATTTTTTGATGAGAAAGAGTGGAGCAAAGATGCAACATGGCCAGACTTTAAACGTCATAATTTATTCCACTTATTAGTAACTCTTGTCCTACAATGTTCATTTCTCTGAAAGGAATAACACTTTGAGAACTCAGACATCTTTTAAAGCTCTGGATGTAGTCAGGGGGTTTTGCATGGGAATTATCTGTAGGATTCCAAAGGAAAGGGGATTTTCTTCAAGCTGGTGAGTGAATAACTGGTCAACCTACCCAAAAGCATCCAGTCCATCACCATCCTTGCAGGACAGGCCTTTGTGAATTACTAGTACCTCATTCCAGATTTCAAGATCAAAAGTACCATCAATATTCACACACACACAAAATATATATACACACACTGTAGCTTCTGTCATTATTTGTTTTGTTATTGCACTCAATATTAGGGAAAAAAAAACCAAACAGCTAGAAATTATGTAAGTTGCCAAGTTGGAAGAACACTACTCATAGGTGCACTGCCATCTTCTGGGAGATTTTATCCAATTTTTAGTCAGGTGCATTTGTCACTTAGTCCAGTCTCTGTCCAGTGAGTGAAGACGTTGATTTCCAGCTAGCCACCAGTACAGCTAAAAGATTTGTATTTTGCTTTTATGACCTCTTGCTTGAGGCGGTACCAAGAAATAATCATAGTCACAAACTAGAGTTATGAGCACTAATGCATCAGATTACTTAGAAAAATCTTTCTCATGGCCACAGAAGACAAGAGATGGCTGTAAAACATTATTTTCAAACAAAGTGTTTAGAATTTTTAACTCGTGGATCTTCTACCCAATAAACCAAAGGAAAACATAGGAAAGTATTTGGGTTTCACATCCAGTCAGAGATTCATTATGACTTTGAGACATATTAGCCGATCTTAAAATAATTGAAGTTATTTTTCTTGATGATGCACAGTTACCCTCTGGAGCAGGGTGTTAATATACATTCTTGGATATATCAGTTGGAAATCAGCTTCATGAAGGAGTGTGTGCCTCTAAAAATATTTTAATACTGCTAATAAAAAGTCTGGATGTCTCAAATGAAAAGCAAACACTCCAGTCTTTTGAAACATTTTTTTTTCTCAAAATAATTGCGTTCTCTATTTTAGAGACTGTAGAAAAACATTGCCCAAAATCTCTTGCAGAAATCACATTAATCTATTAAATTTTTAAAGCTAATGTATACCAAGTCTCCACTGCCCTTTACTAGGCAGGCTACAGAAGGTCAATCTGTCAGTCCTGCAGTGCAGATGTAAGGAAATAGAGAAAAGAAAATTTTATTCCATCCTATCAGGTAAATAAATGTAATTAAGTGAAAGAACCTGTTTAACAAACTTAAAATATCCATTCTACTGAGCCTCAAAACCCTTTAGTAACAATTTATCTTGCTGCTTATATTGATAAGCAATGGACACACCAGTTACTATCAGTAATACCAAAGAAAAAGAAAAAATGTATTATGGTGTGATTAATTTATAAACTCCAAATCACCAGATTTCTTAACTCATACTCCTTCAACTCTATCTCCTTCAGTCCTAGGCTGGGTGTCAGGTGAGGAGCCAGAAGGACTGCCATCAGCTACTGCTGAATCTCGTATCTGCTCTTGAGGCTAACGAGCCATTCCCAAGGCAGTGTACCAGTTGCTGCACTCAGACTCAGTCACTGCAACAGGAATTGCACTCATCAAAACAGTTTTTAAAGGAAATGCCTCGTCTTGAAGTGAAATTAAAAGTACCAGCTAGTACAGCTGATCAATGCTGGTAAGCTCAGGACAGGATGTAAAGATCCCAGAGTGGTCAGTGACTGCTCCTCTGCCAGCAGCTCATCACAGCTCAGGCTCTGATCAGGAACAAGGTTTCATTTGTTTAGTGGCTGCCAGCTGCTTTTCCATGTCTCCACTAACTCTGACCTCCAGAGAAGCTCAGCTGGGGTCTCTGCCCTGTGTTTTGAGGGCAAAAGTTAATTACAATCAATTAGGCTACAATGATGGCGTCTAATGAATGCGTCTCAGCCATGAACCTTCAGACTTTCTGTGACCAAGAATATCTGTGATGTTCAGAGATGTCAACTAGAGGTATGTTCTAACCACTGCTTAGTCAGCAACTTAGTTTGACCATTTTGTTCCTGAAAATGGGAGTCTCTGGGAAGCTCACAAGGATGAGTGTTAACTAATGGAAAAGGCTGCCAGATCTAAATAGCAAACTCTTGTAAAATACCCTCTTATTCTCTACTATTATCTACCTAGTCAAAAGAACCTTGCAAAGAATGGCAGTCACTAGGCATAAAGAGAAGTTCACAGATAATATCAGGAATTAAATCCAACATCAGTGTTTCCAAGGAAAGCTTATGCACACAAACAAGAATTCACTGAAGGAGTCATGTTATTCTGAGCCATAAATACCCTCTAGAAAATTTAGAACCAACAGCTATAGTTGAGAGGTACCAACGTTTGTTTTGGGGATGGAAGAGGACTGGGAAGAGTGGACTGTGATACACAAAAATGAAATTATGATCTAAGTATCCATGCTCACTCATGTCAAATAAAAATGAGACAATTCAATTTGAAACTGGGACCAGATGCATTTCAAAGATCCAAGCAGGTTTCCAGGGCTGCAGATGAATGGAAATAATTTGCTGACCAGATAAAATCAATCCATGGTTTTGTCAAAGCCAGCTGTCACAAAGTAACAAAATAAACAGAAATTTTATTTTTCTAATGCTGATAGAGTGCTGCTATCCACACTCTCTCAGGAAAGAAAAAAAAAAAAAGAAAAAGAAAAAAAAAGGATTAAAAGGATTTAGAGGCAATTTTCATTAAAAGAGGGATATAGAAGTGTAGTAGATCTGGTTTTGTTTTCCAGACAGTATTACAGTAAGCCACAACGCCCTTCCCCTGGAAAGGCCAACACGCCCTGTGGGACAGCTTTAGTATTCTCCTCTGTTCAGAGAAGATGCAAAACCATGATGGCCTAGAAGACAGGACCTTTTCAAAACCAAATTTACAAACACTTTACATCCACAGAGACCAGAAACAGAAGGACTGGAGTGGTCTGTAGTATAGGGATTACTAAAATGAGCAAAGCTTTGACTACTCGAGCTCCTCACCCCTCTTGGTTTCATCTGTAAATCTGTGACAGTCCTAGTACCAACAGTGAAATTCAAGCAGCTTTTCTACTATAGACGGCAGCTAACAGGAAAAGTTCTGAAAAGACTGCAGTTTGTAAAATAATTGCAAATTGATTTTCTTGTCCATGGAGACAATTAACCCCTGATATCACTCTTTGGCTCCAGACTACACATGCCGCTCTGAAGAGTTTGCAGAGGAAGCAGTGCTTGAACAGCTCTCTCCATCACCTCAATCCAGGGCCTCTGCCCTTGCACCCTGCCCTCCTCCCAGCTTCAGCCTGGCAGAGGCTTTGTCCTGGGCTTACCAAACCCACCCACCAGCTTTCAAGTGAGACCTCCTCTGGATGGGAACCACAGATGCCTTTGTTTGCCAGTGACCTCCAAAGAACAAGCACACAGCTCATCCCCAGCCTGGGAGGAGGAGTCCTTGCCCCTTGTCCTGCCAGAGGGCTCAGACTGGGCTGTAGATTCTGTTTTCCTTTCAGCCCAAGCCCATTTGAAGTCCATAGACTTGTGTTGCTGAGAGCAGGACATCTGTCTGTCCTTCACCGCCACCACTGTTACAGCTTTCTAGTGTGCTAGAATATTGTTATGGAAGAGTCAGGAAAAAATAAAGACATTTTGATACAAAGCATTCTGAATTATTCCAACGACTACAGTATTTATTCAAGGTGCATATTCATTTGGCACACAATTAAAATCCTGGGGTTTAAGGATGATTTGAGCACCACCTACCTGAATATGCCAAGAGATTAAAATGAAGCATCAAAAATCATTAGATACTTAAGCAAAAGAAGTAGTATTTTTTTGCTGGCATTTGACGTTATATTGTAAATGGCTTTCCAATACTCATTAAAGTAAAAGTTTTATGACTGACTAGGAATAGATGCTGGAAAAAGTAGTTGTTTCTTTGCACCTTCAGAAATTGGAAATGTTATTTTAAATGTTTACAAAGGCATGGACTGGAATACAGTTTTACAGTTTCTAGTGAACTAATCTAGAACAAAAATGATGGCTCACTTTCCCACAGGAAGAAATCCTTATGTTTCACCCATGCTCCCTTTCCTGCATGATTAACAGATACTTCTGAACCAACAACAGATGACCTCCAGTAACCATTCACAAGGGGCTAAAGTCATAAATAGATACAGTCTTAAAAATATTTATCTAAAAGAAAAAAACTCTCAAATCAGCTGAGCAACATGATAGGTTTGCTTGGCACATATTAAGATATAAGGATTGACTCTTCCCACAACTTAGAGCCTATGCAGTTTTCTCAGATAATCCAGGCAAGAAAAGCAATAAAAGACCTAACAACTAAGAAAAACAAATCTGATATAGTTATAAATATCTATGCTGGTAATGACTACAAGCTGGTTATATTTCACTGAGAGCAAAAAATAAAATTGCAGAGAAGCTTTATCATGACTTTCAAACAGCAGTGCAGAGTGCATTATTAAGCTCAGATCTCAACATTACCAGAAAACTCATTTTTATCAGCATCAACAAAGTCTATATAATATAAATATCTATTAATAATAAGCAACTACACCAAAGGCATGGATAAATATAGCAAAAGACTATGAATAAAAAAGACTGCATATAACTGCCCAAATAGGCAAAGCTGGAAGTTAAATTTTATTAATGCCTCAATGAAATGAAAGTTACCTTCTATCAGCACAACATTCTCTAAAAGCTAGGAAGCTCCTGGAAATGCCTACTGTGGGTACCAGCTGTCCTCTGAAGGGGCAACTTATCCCCAGAAGCTGTATTCCAAGCAGATCTACTTTTTTTCAGTTTTCCCCTTAATTCTATGATTGTTGTGGTGGCAAAGCAGACTTCAGAGGTTTGCACTGCCCCATTAATTCACTCTGGGCTTCATCCTGTTGCCAGTAACTCACACACAATCAGGGCTGCTGGCTCTTTTCTCCTTTATCAAAGCAAGGCAGGATGTAGCTCTGCACAGCCAGGTGCTATGACTGTGAGTGCTGCCTTAGTCTGGTTTGACAGAGAAGGGGAAAAGAGTAGGGGGAGGTTTGGAAATCTATTAGAAATATCTTCCTGTCCAATTAAGGAGCCATGCATGTATTCCAGCTCAGCTGGAAATGAACCAAGCAAGAAAACTGGCCAGGCTCAGAGACGTACAACAGCATTAACAGTGTGATTGGCAGATTAAGTACATGCTGGTTGGACACAGAGATGGAATTTATTTCACTGATGCTTGTGGAAGGAGCTAAACAGGTAGGCAAAGGACCTTATAAAAATAAGACTGTCATGTTCCTGACTTTCTTCTATTCATCTTTCACATTCAGACTTTAGAGGCTGCTTGAATTTAAACCATGGATCTTGAAGCTTTCTAACACTTAAGATAATTAGGTGTCACAGGTGACATCAGATGTTAAATACAATGAGATTTCATCATTCATACAGTGAATGATGAAGCTCTGCAAACCACAGATGTCTGGCATCTATTCAGGAATTAATTGAAGTATTTTGTTCAAAATCGCAGGAGACTTGGTGCACAGTTTAATGATTATGTACTCTTCAAGCACACTCATGGACTGGTTGATGAACATGTCAAATGATGTAGGACACATGAATGTAAGAAAACATTACAAAGAAAGTTAGGTCCTGACTTTAAAATTGAAGTGGTTATATTCCATAACCTTGAAACTAGATTTGAAGTTCAGTGCTTGGAAGTAATATAAAAAGTAGTAATGCCTCTAAGGAAAGAATCAAGGGGTTAAGGACAGGGGTTCAAAACACTTGAGGGGGATAAAAATGTAAACTGACACAATCAAAAGAGCCCAGGGAAATTAGACTTTTGTATTCAAACACTGTCAGAAATCAAATTTTTCTGTTGCCATGGAAATTGAAACAAAACCAAAACCCATTCACAATCACAATGGAAGGGCAGGATTTTGAAATTTCCTCTGGAAGAAAGTTTCCATGAGGGGAAAAAAATTAATTCAGAGCCATAAAAATACATTGCTTCTGGCAGATGAAACACGTACAGGCAAGGCTCAGGATTTCCTATCAGTAGTCGAGCTCACTTCTATTTACATAATTAAAATAATAATAGCTATATGATTACAAATTAACTATAAAAAATTTCTCAGTACTACATGCAAATATGTGCATGATGAATTGAACAGATCAAAAATAAGAGGATTGCACTTTAACTTTTAAAATCAGAGAGGAAATAGAATTATTAGCAATTTCTTACAACTGTGCTGAGGGCAAGACAAATCATGTGTGTGTAGTGCTCACATATCAAAAATCATCTATACCAAGAAAAATTAGGCAAATACATCAAAGACTGGTAGTAGCTGTGGAATTTGCTCTCATGGCAGATTGCCCCTGTGTCTCCATCATGTCCCAAGTAAAAAATTATTTCACTTTTTATTGGCATGCATTCCCAGTTTTATCCTCAAAAGTCCTTTCCTTTTCCATGGGAAAATACTGGCCCATACCAACAAGTACATGAACCCCTCTCTTTGAGTCCAAGACAAGAGTTACAACAGTAATGCAATGTACAAGGCTGGGTCCCAGCATCCAGCTGTTTTATCCTCAGCACAACCCAAGTTCTGAGGCCAGGGACACCTCTGGACACAGGTAGGTAGCCCAGTGAAGTCTTTACTGAAGCCACTGAGTCAGAACCCCAGTGGAGCAAATTTTCCTACCCCCAATAAACTCAAAATTTATGCAAGTCATAGGTCAGACTCAATGGTCTTGGTCAGAGGTCTTTTCCAACTCACTGGTTTTGTGATTCTATAATTTGGACTGCTGCCCCAAGTATGGAGTCACTGAAAAAAAGAGTTGCATCTCCATCAAAAAGATGATCCAGGGCCTTTTCAACTTCTCAGGCTGACATCTTCCTTCTCCCACTCAGCAGAGAATGATTATTAGTGAAAACTTGGGTCATTGAAGCAATCTGCTCTACTTTTACACAGATTTGGATCAGCATGACTGAGATAGTGAGCACCTGGAGCTGGGCTGAGCAAAGGGCCACAGGCAAACAGGAGGAATTCTTGAGCCACTTCTACCATCAGCCATTCATCTTCATTCTCCTTGGCTTGAGCTTTGTGCCCTGAACAGTACAGGAAAAAACAACAACCTATACTTTTCTTGCAAAAGGCTTTCACATACACTAAGATTTCTCTAACTGCCCAAGCCTTCTCTTCTCTAGACTAAACAGCATGAATATTAAGTAATAATATTATAACATTCCCTCTTGAGCTGACACATCCATTTAGGAACTCTACAGCTTACCAGCCATTAAACAGTTACTGGTTGGAGCAAGTTTATTTACTGAAGAGTACTGTATTCAAAACATACTTGCTAATTATTGCAGAAGAACACACATATCCATTTGTGATTGCTACTTAAAAGAAACAATGATTTTCTCTCTGATCAGCCTTCAGTTACATTCCCATGGAATCACATGAACAGATGGGGTCCAACAGGCTTTTTATGTGTTTTCTTTTTTACAATGCTTTGTAATGAAGCTCTTCCTCATAAACTTGTTAAAATACTCATTTCCTTCACCAGGATGTGATTTTCTGGTAACTACTTTTCCTTTTCTGTCTTAAACAAAGTCGATTATTCATTTCTCCTAACCAATAACCTGAGTGATTGGTAAAGTGGCATTCACATCAATGGATCCATGACAGCAATCATGGAAGTGACAAAGATTTTTTTTTCTCTGACTTCTCCAAGGAAAATAAGCATTTTCCACAGAATACAGCTAAAACCAGATGAGAACAGGGTTTTTTTTGTGAATAGAAAATTCATTGAAAAAGGCTGTGACAGAGAGAGAAACTTTATATCTGAATCCAGCCCACAGTTGGTGGGAATCTTCTACAAAACAAACAAACTGAACAAAAACAAAACAAAAAGGCAGGAGGGATTTTGGAACAGTGCATATTTCATTGTGAAATTTTCTGAGAGCTTCTTGTTTCCAATGATGCTGAAATCTTGCATTTCAACATATTCTAAAAATTTTTCATTGTGAAACTTTTTTTTTTAATGTCAAACTAGTCTAAGTTTAATTAGATGCAAAAGAATTAACTCCTCCAAATCAAATGAAACACTGAGTCAAAGAAAAAAAGCTCAAGGGGTCTTAAATTACAGATTTTTTTAAAAACTATTTGGCTCAGCAACCAAGTAAAAAAAATCTATTGTTTAGTGTATTAAATTATACTATTTTTTATGTAACTATGACAGGACAGCATGGGGGACAATTACTTTTCTTCCCCCTCAAACTAGTATGTCTTCCTTTTTTTTCTTAGACATTTCATTAAAGACAGTCCATGTTAGATAACTTGGCCAAAGCTAAAATCAGTTCTTCCAATAAATGCTCAACTTTTTCCACTTGTCTACACTTAAGTCACCATTTTCCCGGTGATGAGGACTTCACTGCCCCACTTTGGGCCACCACACCCCTGCTAGGGAAGGAGAGCACAGACTGAGAGACTGCCACCCTCTGTAGCTTAAATGTCAGAAAGAGAGGCAAAAGATGTGACAGAGACCAGAAGTGCAGGATGACAGAATGGCTGGCACAGGATCACATGGAGCTTCAGGCAGGCTGCAGTGTTCTGTAGCCTTGAGCTGTTTCACCGTGGGCAGCGATCCTTGACCCAGCCCGGCTCTGTCCCGATGCTCCGAGCCCGCTGTATTCCAATGCCCACAGTGATCTCTTCCTGGTGAAGCAGGATTGGCTGCTGACCCCTTCAGTACTCTTGTTCCCAAATGATCACAACAAAATGCTCAGTGTCCACTTTCCCAGCAACTGAGCTGCCTTCACACTGCCAAAGGTAACTTTTCATTAAGGTGTTAACACCTGACAAGACTGATCACAGAAGTGGCTCCCTCCATGCTGAGCTGTCCCAGATTCCAAACTCCTTTTTCAACTACACCTTTCAACCACGTAATCAGCAAGTGGTTCATTATCCGACTTGCCAAGAAAAAGGAATCTCAATCTCCACAAAAGAAGTCAGAGAGAGAAAAGAGACAGCAATTTTTTTTACTTTTCCTTATGTTTATGTTCAAATGTCTATATAGGTTCTTTTTTTGACTATTTCATCCAACAATGATCACTTTGATAACTCTGGAATTATTTGGTCATGAGAGTTACTATTCAAATATTTTTGCTTGCCATTTTTCACCACAAAGAAGCCAAGCATTTTTCTTCTCTTTTTCATCTTCATCCAAAAATAAACCATCAATCAGCCCATGTAAGGCCCATTCCAAATATTTTTTTTTTTAGATATGCTGGACTAGATTTGTGATGGGGAAGTCATCTGCATTTTAAAGGAACTGGATACTGAAATTATATGCAGAAGAACAGGATTTTAGCATTACAAAGCATTTCTTCTGACCTTATTCCCTCCACCCTCTCTTTTAGTTTGCTGAATAGCTGGGAACATTGGATGGATTATAAAGCCTGGCACACGCTGCATGCAGAGAAGGGGAGTGTTTGTTGCCAAAGCCCACTTGGATGCAGAGTACAGACTCAAAAGGAAAACAAAGACCACAAAGTGAGCTAGACTATTCCCTTCCCAAAACAAATTTATCTCCCAGGTTACATCCCACAATGGTTTATCCATTCCATAATGACCACAAGAAGGGAGAAGGAACTTTGCAAAAGCTACACTAAGATACACAGTCCTTTAACTTCCAAGCACAAGTGCAGGCTGGGCAGACTGGGTTTAGAACAACCCCAAGGGGAAGGACTTGGGGATGCTGATGGATGAGAAGCTCAGCGTGATTCTGCAACGTGCCCTTGCAGCCCAAAAAGCCAATGGCATCTTGGGCTGCATCCAAAGCGCTGTGGGCAGCAGAGACAGACGGCAGCGCTGCTCCACTCTCATGAGACCCCACCTGCAGTGCTGGATCCAGCTCTGGGGTCCCCAGCAGAGGAAGGACAGGGACCTGCTGGAGCAGGCCCAGAAAAGTCAACAAGGATCATCAGAGGGCTAGAGCACCTCTCCTATGAAGACAGACAGGGAGCTGGGGTTATTCAGGCTGCAGCAAAGAAGGTTCAAAGGTGACCTTAATTGTGGCCTTGAGTTAGCAAAAGGGAACTACAAGAGAGCTGGAGAGGGACATTTTACTTGGGCATGTAGCAAAAGGACCAGGGAGAATGGCTTTAAACTGACATAGGGTAGATTTAGATTAGATGTAAGGAAAAAAATCTTTAGTATGAGGGTGGTGAAACACTAGCACAAGATGCCCAGAGAACCTGTGGATGTCTCATCTCTGGAAATGTTCAAGGCCAGGTTGGATGGGGTTTTGAGTGACCTGGTCTAGTGGAAGTTGTCTCTGCCCATGGCAGGGTGTGGGAACTGGATGATCTTTAAGGTTTCTGCCACCCCAATTCACTGTTTGATTCTCTATAGGAGTTGAGAGAAAAAGATTCAAGACATAGACATTTTCCAACAAAGTATCTTTGCAGCATGTTCCCTCTACAGAGATGACGGGTCTTGCCATCAGCCCTTCTTTCCTACTTCATTACCTCCTTCCAGCTGCTCTCATTACATCTCTCCTCTGTTTTCAGGTCTGAGGAAGCATTTTAACACTTGGAAAAATGGGCATTGGACTGAGGAGGATATTGTGGAGAGGCACAGAAGGCTCCAGTCAGTGCCACTTGAGCAGCAGAAAGCCACTGGTGCACGGAGCATACAACAGCTGTGTGGCACATCCAGCACACAGATCCCCTAGCCCAGACCCCAGATTCCTTCAATGCTTGTCTTCATAGGGACTCTCAGTGGCCCTAAAGGCTCTCAGAACTCCAAAGTTTGTTATGCCATTCCCATTCTTGCCCAGTCATTACTCCTATGACAAGGCAGAAAAGCCAGGGCAAAAAAATTTTGAGCCACCTCTCCAGCCTCATGTCATTATTTGCTTTAAAGGAACACTTGTGTTTTATAAACCCTTTCCAGGTACCATAAATCTTCCTGGGATTAACTGACACATTAGATGGAGAACACAGATGTTTTCAGCAGGTGACAATACAGTGAAAGCAGGCCAACAGAAGCCAGCAGATGGGCTGCAAGTGCCTTTGGCAAAGCCCCACAGTCCCACTTGCCTGTTCTCCCTGCACACCTCTAGAGTGCAGCAGCTCATGGGCAGATTAGCAGGTTACCTTTGCTGATAGACAGCTAAAAGTCTGCACAATAATGCTCTGGCAGCTGTCGAGTCAGTCTGTATATGCCTAGATATATGAAATTCCAGAAGCACTAGACTCCCATTTATAGAGGCAGCCTAAGAGCCAAGAGTACATTACTGCACCAGAATATGCAACTAGAATAGAACCAGATTAACACCTGAATTTGTATTAACCTTTCATTCACTGAATACTGCCAGAACTTTAGTTTTGTGGCTTGAGATATATTAAATGTGCCATACTTATGCGTAAATTTGTATGTTGCTTAGGAATGGTTCTTACACAAGTTTTTAAATTCACTGTCAAGACTGAAATGCTAAAAACTTACTTTGCCTTCACATTCAGTAGCCTAAATCTATAGATAAAGGTTGTCTTTTATTTTGATTCTTCAGTCAATACAAAAAAAAAGCCAAGGCAAAAGTGTGATGCCAAAGGCAAAAGTATAGAATATAAAAATAAATTATAAAATCTACATACACCCTCCCATCCTACCCACCAGCCAGCTCTCTTTCTATACCTCTAACTGGAGCTAATTTAATCTTTAAAATATCCATCAAGGAAAAATAGTGCTGTGGTTTTGGTAGCTGTGTTTTTGCCTTTTCAAAAGAACTTGGAACAAAATGGAAACTACTGTCCCAAGGGAAGTGGGGTGTTTATAAAAAAAGTCATGTTCCCTTTTAACCGCCTTTAGTTCATTGTGCCCCTCGCTTCATTCAATGTGCTCCATCACCACAGAACAGCAAGACTGTTACTCCATCCCTCCTGAAATATTTAGAGAAATAAGAAAAGAATTGTTTTGCTTTCCACAGAATAGCTTATAAAGCCATGCTGTCTGACACCAGGAACATTCTGGTTCATAAGGAATTTGCTCAATGAGCATTCAACCAACTTTCAGCACCTGTAATTATTTCTTCAGCACTTTTTTTCCCAAAGATACACAATCCAAATATGTAAGATTGCAACTGCGTAAACTGAAGAAATGGATATTTAATTGTGTACTTGAGGTCACACTACCTGGAATAAAATTAGGTTTCAGGACCCAAGCTGCTCTTCAAATACTTTACTTTAAAAAATAACTTAAGTCCTAAGGTTCACGATTCAGGAGCAGGGAAAATCTCTTTCCATGACATGCATGTCATTTGATGCTGTCAAAAAAAATAATAATGAGCTACAGAAACTACTTTGAACTCTTTCACGCTTATAGTTTCCAGGTTTCTAAGATATGGGGTAGAAGGTGCAAGGATGATTTATGGCATGTTCAACGCTTTAGAAAGTTCCCAAGTCCAGTCAGCCTGAAAGGCAGCGACAGCATCACATCTAGAAACTGGCTCAGAGAAAAGCACATACTGTAGCCTGTGGGAAGACAGTGCATTATTCCACCTCAAGGAATGGGTTCAAGGCTAAATACAGAATTCTACCTGTGATTCTGTAAAAGCCCTTGGATTAACATAACACAAAGTAGCCTTCAAATGGCTGCTGTTAAATATCTGATCCTTCGACTTCTTCCTCATTTCTGCTTTCTCTCCCAGGTCCCCAAGAGGTGTAAGAGGGTGGCAACACCAAATTCAGTGATACTATTTTACCTCCCCAAAGGCTATTTCCTACAGACCTCATTATTTTCCTGCACAACCACATCCCTCTCTAGGGAGGGATGACTCCACAGTGGGCCCCAGAAAGGGTCTGCTGAGCAGCCCTCAAGGCTACAGGGGTCCCTCAGCCTGTATGGTCAGTGTTAAATGAGCCAAGGAAGAAAGGGAAGCCTGAATATCACTGCTTGTGCATGGTCCCTTCCTCCTTCTCACCGAGGTAGCTGCAACAATAAAACAGCAGTGGCAGCTAAACACTATTTCTGCAATTTCTCCAAGCCAAGATTTTTTTTTTCCATCTTTAATGCTGCAATTCCAGGACTTGGCTCCATCATTCTATTTGTACTAATGCACAGGGGCAGATTTTATAACACATGACAGAGTAAGAATATTTTATATGGCTTACAAGCCAAGAAATAATGCAAATTTAGGTTATAAAAGTACTGTCAGCATATTGTGCCTGCCTCTTTGCCAGCACCAGTTTTCTCCCTCTTGTATTTTATTACGTGTTTTTTAAAATTACTACAGGAGGCTGAAATTCCACTTGCAGGTCATTACTGGCTCTTAATGGACAGCTAGCAAGGCTTTTTGGGGAAGTCTAAATGATATCCCACGAAACCACACAGTACTGGCTCTCCCTCACTTAATGCTCCCCCACCACCACCAGCCCTCATCCTGGGAACCCAAACCCTTGGCTAAAGGTTCATGGATCTGTTGGGGATGCTGCAAAGTGTCTCACTCCCACTGTGATTTGGAGAAAACTGATGGTTGTGTGCATGAGAGAACCCTTGAGCCACAGCCCTTGACCTGATAAAAATATGAGCAAAGGGTTCTCTCTCCAGTATATCCATTAAAAATATATGAGATGTAGGTGTTTTTCAGCACAAGTGTCATACCTTATCTGATCATATTATATACCCAAACGAGCTCTGTCCAGAGGGTAGAGATAAAATTACACAGAAATTACAGCCATCCCCAAGAATCTCTGCCTTTACTCCTTACTCCTGTAAGAGCCATCAGCCCATTCCACAGTGAATTACCACTCTATGCACCACCTGAGTTGTGCCCTGAGTTAAAGCCAGTAACATCTTGCAACTTGTCTAGAGACACACTGTGACCTTTCCTTCTGCCAGATTGTGCTTGGACCACTGGCTTATCAGAAAAAATTAACTACAACTACACACAAAATTAAAAGAGAAGGTCTCAGCAAGCCATGACATTTTGCTGTGCTTGGAAGAGATGCTGCAATTCTTGTGCAGCTGGAAAATACTGAGATGGTTTTAATGGCCTCTGCTGTCTCTTGATTGACAGAGCATAAACACTTCAGAAATACAGGCAACAGCATTGCAGCCACACAGCAGCAGACAGCATTATTTACTGACTGTGACCAAGCTACTGCTATCAGTCACAAACTGCACATCCAACTCAGGGTTGTTGTGATTTCGTTTGAGAAATGTCCTCTTCTGCATGAAGAGGTATTAGTAGCTTCACAAACACTGTCAGCTAATCAAAAAATATTAGAGAAGCTCTCCACAGCTTAGTGGTTTTTTGTCACGTGCTCTAGATGTTAGGAATAAGTGGAAATGAATAAATGTATTAATACACAGCAGCCTGTCAGGAGCCCTTGGCATGCTGCGAGCCCGTGTACTGCATCTGCCAGTCAAATCTGCCTGATACTCTCAGCAGTCCCTGACAGCAACCCGTTCACATGGGAATCAACAAGAAGTCTGCTTTTAAATGGTAATATTCTGTAATATCACAGAATCACTGAATATGCTGAGTTGGAAGGGATGCACAAAGATAATGAAGTCCAACACCCCGCCCTGCCCAGTTACCCCACCCTGTGCCCAAGAGCATTGCCCAAACACTCCTTGAGCTCTGTCAGGCTGGTGCTATGACCACTGCCCTGGGGAGCCTGTTCAGTGCCCAACCATCCTCTGGGTGAAGAACCTTTTCCCGATATCCAACCTAATCCTCCCCTGACACAACTTCAGGCCATTTCCTCAGGTCCTGTCACCAGAGTAAAGAGATCAGTGCCTGCCCCTCCTCTTCCCTTCACAAGGAGGTTCTGGACTGTGAATTTCTACCTAAGCCATAAGTGGTATTTCATTTACAGGCCTGACACAAATGTGATGTTTATTTACCCCACCTTTATGTTCCACAATCTGAGCAAGACCGTGACTCCTCTAACAAAAAGCACCGCCTGTGCTCATTAATTTCATCCCTGATAAGTTTTGCTTGCTGCTATCCAGGTGGATGGAACATGCCTTTCTGGATTCAGTAAGACCCTCACTTTTGGACTTTTTTGTATTACAGGCTGGTTGGGAAGGGGGGGGGGCAGGGTAGAAGCAGGAGGGGATGGAAGGGAGAAGGAAGGAAAAGAGAGAAAAACACTGGTGGAAAAAAAAAAACAAACCATGAAATAAGTGAAAAAAATGTGAGGATGCTCAATGTCAACTTCTTCCTCTTTTCCTTTCTTCTGAGGTCCTCTCATGCTTCTCCACCACCCCTTTTGACTGATTGCTTCCTGCCTTCTCCCATTTCTCTTTTCTAATTCCTTTACACTGGACTTTTTCCTCTACCAACATACCCCAAAACCAGTGCCAGTGCCAGAGCCTGCCCCCAGCAAGGCAGGAGCTGTGGGCAGTGGGGTCACACCCCTACCAGCTGGAAGCCTCTTGAAGAGCTCCAGTGCAGTGCAGTGCTGCCTTCCCATTACACACTAGGGAAAACCAGGCAAAGGGGGATGCTCCTGTGGAAATACTGGATATCAAAAGGGACGAGTTTGGCATCAAAACAAAGAAAGCAGCAACATGCCAGTGGATTGTTTTGTATAAAACCCAACAAATCCCTCCCATACAAAATGGGATGCATGTCTAAATGGTAATCTTCTCTGTGCTCTGGTGTTTGAAACAGAGCAGCTGGGTGGTGAGAATTTAGGAAGTATTTTTAAAGCAAAAAAATGTGATTCAGGAAAAGAAAAACTATATCAAATATACCTTCTGTTGACATTGATATCACAAATCAACAATATGCCACGGTAGACCAAGGAAGAAGACAAACTCAATAAGAATCCCCTAGAATGTGCAGTATCTCAGTCTTTGTTCTCATCTGCTTCCTTCTGGCACTCAGGGCTTGTGACACTCTCCAGCAGCAGCGAATGTCACAGCACTGCAGTTCTGCCTTGAGAGCAGCATCTGCTGGCATGGAGCACAGCCCACCTGCTCACAGTCACACCTGTGTGAAACCAAGGAGCTGGATTTATTCCAGCAAGGGGATAAGCATACAAGAAAGCCATTTTTAAGATACAACTGATTAGAAAAAGGCCAAGATTTCATCACAGAAATCAAAGTAGAGCACACTAAATGGTATATGGACACGTACTTCACCTTCTGATGTGTTCCAAAAGGTATATATCACCTTGCTTCAAGCTGTACCAATGCATAAAGAAAGTCAGAGGAACTTAAAAAGTGTAACAGGCTGATTCATTAATTCGATCAAAAGCTTATCAATTTTATGACAAATTACCAGTCAGTAAAATTTAATCCACACAGTTGTATATTCCGTGATCCTTAAGTAATGCCTGATTCACAAAATGAAATTTTTCAGTAGCACTTTTTCAACTATTTAATACAATTTCTTGCAGGTTTTATTGCATACAATATTTTTCATTGCTTTTGATCTTCAGTGGCAATGTAATATATATATAAATATATTTTTACACAGACACCACCAAGAGATTTTCTTCGGACAGAGAATAACTTTTTTGCTGTTATTCTGCCGCTTCCTATTAGATTCATATGCACATACATATTTAGCATTTTGTATCATTCTATGTTTTTAATGTTAATTGTTCAGCAAGAACAAGTCACATTTAGGCTAACTTTGCCTTTTGCTATTCCTTCAAGAACAACGGGAAGAATTATCCTTAATTGTCTGTGAAGCATCACATACCCTTACAACAGTCAGCAAGTAACAAGCCAAATTTTGAGGTTTCCCCAAAGCTCAAAATATTTTCTTTAAGTCCCCTATCACTATATTGATGCACAGCAGTCCTGAGAGACACATCTTTACAATGTATAGGTTGATCCTGATCTTTTTTGTTTCTCCATCTCAAAAAGAGGTTAGAGCTCTGTGCCTTAGTAAATTTAAGTGCACCTCACTCAATGCATTTTGCAATAAAAAATCTGGCAGACACATGAAAAACCATGTTTCTGCAGTGGCTAAAATCAATTGTCCTTTTCTGGCATCTTACTCAGTTCTGAAGTCAATTCCTATGGAGTTTGATCTTCTTGAACAGAAGCTCAGCACAGGCTTCTGTATTTGACCCAATAATACTAAAAAAATAAAACAGTCACATCTCTCTTTAAGGAAAATACTGACATCACAGTGTCTTCAATTCTCCATTGCCCAGCATCTGATTAAGTCACTAGACAAATGAAAGAAAATGAGTGTTCAGAAACACTATGGACTATAAGGTCCACTTCACACTCTAAGGTCCTTGAGCTTCTCCAGCACTGCTTGAAACAGAGCAGAGTTATCTGGCTACTTGAGCAATCCCTGGAGAGGAGGGAAATGTTCGGAGCTGCAGGACTCTGCCAAGCAATGAGCACTGCTCCAGCACGCAGCACACACCAGGAAAGCTGCCACCACCAGCAGATGAGCTTTAGAAAAACGAGCTGAAATAGTTCCAATACGGATGCCCACGTGCAATGCCCACCCTGTAACTCTGATGGGCAACATATGGCAGAGCAGAGCACATCCTCACATCTCCACTGCTCGGCACTTCAGCCCTGGACAGAGACCCAGCACAGCAGCCGAGGTGCTGCTCCCACTGCCCCCACCACTGGGGCAGCAACCCCCTGGCAGCAGGGAGCAGTAACTTCTAAAGACCACCACAGATGTTTGCTTCAGTGCCCACAAATCCAAGTCTCTGGGGAAGCCACCAGCGCAGCCTTAATCACAGCAGGATCCCCTCCAGGCACCAGAATTGCTCAGGGTCACAACAGCAGCAGAGGCGGATAAATGGTACAAAAAGCTCCTATCCTGCTTACACCAGACACTTCATCCTGGCACTTATGACTTAAAACCTTTAGGACCTGACAGAGCTTGGCCATGGCTGGATCCTAGGAAAAATACAGGCACAATGGAAATCATTTATTTTAACAAATTAAAAATGTATTGTGCTTTTGGAAAGGAATTAATAAATATTATGCTTCCATGGAGTAAAAACAATATGTACGAACATATTTTCTGCCCCAACTTGGGAAACAGGTTCCCAACTCTAAAATTACATAAATGTGTCAGTGAGCACAATTCTACATGTACACAATTCCTTCATTTATCTAATGTATTTGCAGGTAAAAACTTCACTAACTTGTGCGATAGTTCTGACATGTTTGTAATACATCTCTACCTGAAGAGCAGCAAATTATAAAAGCAAACTCTGTAAGATATGAGATTGCTGCAGGGGAAAAAACAATGAACAAATCAAATAACAATACCACAAAACCAAAATAACACTTATCTCACATTTAAAACTCTTTTCCCAACTTTTTGTCCCCAAAAACACTTAACATTAGTTGTGTAAAAACTAATCCACTGTATGAGGCATATTTTATAGCCTCATATAAACAATGAAGCTTTTATGGCATCCTCAGAGCAAAGAATGTCCAAATATGGCTGAGTTAAGTACCCTGAGAATCAACTGCTCTTAATGAATTCACTGAAGTTTGTCAGTCCACATTTACCAAGAATAAGAAGAGAAATAAAGAGAAGCAAATGTGATTCAGCTCATTTTCCTGTACCATCCTCTAAAGATACTGTGTTATAAACATCCTCCATGTCTTGGATACTGGAGGCATCTGTTGAATCTTGGTCGCTGACTACAATTCCTACTGAAGAAAGGCTAGAAATGAAGGAGTGCATCTTTTTTGCATAAATATCCCTAATGTTAAAATAGGGTAGGTCACTGCTTTTCTCTTTGCGATCATTGCTGCACTGGTCTCTATCGATAGCTTTTTGCTTTTGGTAGTACTTCGAAAACTTATTGAAAATAATGGTGATTGGAAGTGCAACCACCAGTATCCCACAGATAATGCAGAGGGTGCCGAGC
Source organism: Nicator chloris (assembly GCA_013400495.1). Classification (NCBI taxonomy): domain Eukaryota; kingdom Metazoa; phylum Chordata; class Aves; order Passeriformes; family Pycnonotidae; genus Nicator; species Nicator chloris. The sequence continues at coordinate 24,665 of WAAE01008980.1, forward strand.
AGCTTTCCCGCAAGCGTGACCGGGTAAGTGTCCCCGTAACCCACAGTGGTCATGCTGATGGTCGCCCACCACCAGCAAATAGGGATGCTCTGCAGTTCTGATGAGTCATCATCTTTCTCCACTGAGTAGACAAGCACTGAAAAAATAGAAATCCCAACTGACAAAAACAAGAGCAGAAGTCCAACTTCTTGATAGCTGTGTCTCAAAGTGGCGCCCAAAGAGCGCAGTCCTACGGAGTGCCTGGCCAGTTTCAGGATGCGAAATATCCTCATTAACCGCAGGATCTGAACCACTTTCCCCATGTTCTCAATATCTTCACTTTCTTCTTCCTTTGTGTCCACAGCCAGTGTGGCATAAAATGGGATAATAGAGACGAAATCAATGATGTTCAGTGGTTTCTTCCAGAACTTCTTCTGACTTGGAGCAGTGAAGAGCCTGATCACTAGCTCAGCAGTAAACCAGATGATGCATGTAATCTCCACAGCTTCCAGCACAGGGTCTCCAATCTCCCTGTCATTGGCATCCAGCCTTTGAAATTCTGGCATGCTATGAACGCACATGGCCACAATTGATGCCAGAACAACACTCAGGGATGACACGGCAATTAACTTAGCAGACAAGCAGTATGCAGGATTTTCCATTCTGACCCAGATCTTCTTTCTTATTTCACCAAAACACAGATTATCAAACTTTTCTAGCTCTTTATCAAATATGGATGACTCTTCATTGGAGGAGTCCATACTGTCATTGCTCTTCTGATCCCAGTCTTTATCAGGACCTTCTTCTTTCCGTTCTTGGTACCGATTGCTGCAGCAGGAATCAATAAACAGCTCATTTATCCCCCAGTACTCTATTTCCTGGCAGAAGGAAAAGACACAAAGTTCTTCCATAACGTGAAGTTTGCCCGTATAGTAAAAATTCAGAACATACCGGAACAAGGAAGGATTCCTGTCAAAGTAATATTCCTTGTCTGCCACACTATAATCATCACACAGTTCTAGAATAGCCTCTTCTGAATGGCATTTGAGAAGTTTTCCGAGTCTGGTATGGGGAAACCGGAGTAAGGTGCTTTGATCCACTGATTGCTTAAAGCCACCCACATTCAAATTTATAAGTTCTGCATCTTTGCCAGGTCTGCGGAAAAATTCACCATAAACCATTTTGGACAGACGAGTTCCACTGCTGTTGCCCAATGAGATTACATAGAACCTGAAAAGAACATAAGATATTGTTAGAGCACTTAATTCAGTTTTGCTCTTACGACACATTCTTTTCTCCATCTCTGGTTACTATTAAATGCTGTAACAAAACAAACAAAAAAATAAATTAAATTGTGAATACCCTTATTCAGCACTTCACAGGTGTAGTTTTAAATTAGTTTGGTTTACAGCTTTAGCAAATTTGAAAGCAGTAGGTTCTAGTTTAGGTCTCCTTTCTACCAGGGTGAAGGAAGGCTGCCGAATTCATCTGCAAATCAGTCTCTGTTTTACTATGACACTGAAATTAACAGTCATGAAATCCATGTACTGCAATGATGCAAAAAATCTTTAAAGAGAAAACTTGTCAATCGATCACAACATTTAGGATAAAACTTTTGAGCAGGTTTCCCTCAGTTACAGTTCCAGCTGAGTTGTATTAATTTATACCATGTTGCAATTTATAATCCACTAATTCCAATGTTATTTGCTTGAATGTGGACTGCAATTACTTCTGCTGACATATCAATTCATTTACTTCTAGGGTAATCCACACAGGAGTGTTCTGTTTTCTTGAAAACGTATCAAAACTGCTTTTGATATTCCTGACTTCAGAATGCTGTAGTATATATTTGGTATCTGCACTCCCTCAGGTATTTTTCTATCTGCCTGTCTATTCACCTGAAGTGTCCCAACTCTCTTACAACCTTGGTCAGTTCCTGAAGCAATTCCTATTCTGCCACAGCGTAGCTACAACCACTGCAGCAATGCTGGGAAGTTGGTGTTGAAGTGTCATTTCTGGAAACACAGCTTTCAGAGATGGAACTTCCACAGTGATTTTTCAACCACTAACTGTGGACACCTGCAGATGGACAGAAAGACGTTTAAATGTTTCCGTATTTTACTATAAATTCAGCTGAAACTGAATTCAAAAGGCAGTTACGGTGACTAGTGAGTAAGCTAACTTTTACAGAACTGCTTTATTGCTTTCCTTCCAAGAAGAAGTCGTTGTGAAGCCAAAACTGGCAGTTCTTACACTTGCCATCAGATTACATTTAACTTCAGATCATGAGGAGAGTAAATGTTTTTGATCTCTGACACTTAAACACTAATTGACGTACACTAAGCTAACTAATTTAATTTTAGTATGGAAATCAATTCATTTTAAACGTAACAAGATAGTATGAAAATCCTCCTGTCCTAAGAGATGACACCATATGGTGTCATGGTCAGCATGTAGAGCTGGGGGAAGAAGAGGGAAAGGGGGGTGACACCCAGAGTGATGGTGTTTGTCTCCCCAAGTCACCATCAAAAGTGATGGAGCCCTGCCTTCCTGGGGATGGCTGAACTCCTGCCTGCCCATGGAAAGGGGTGAATGAATTGTTTTGCTTCACTTTTGCTTTACCTATTAAATGCTTTCTATCTCAACCCACAACTTTTCTCATTTTACCTCTCTGGTTCCCTGCCCCATCGCACAGGGAGTGGGTGAGCATGGGGCTGAGCTGCCAGCTGAGATTAAATCATGACAACATAGAAATGATTTTGCACCTTTAGATTTAGTTTGAAGGCAGGTGTTTGCTAGCTAATAGAGTGGTTGGAAGACACATTTGCTCCAGGCATTTCCCAACGCTTCAGTTTTTAGCAATCATTAAGATGTAAAATAAGGCATTGATCTCTCCTCACAGAAGAGCAGCAAGACTCATCTGATAAACACCACCACATTTCACTCACGATCTAGAGCCAAGCTCTGTTTTATAGCAATACAAATGGAAAAAAAAGGCCATAAATCTGGACTGAGGTGACTGGAAGTCAAACTATATTCAGTCCCAAAAAACCTCTAGTTATTGATTAATTTTAGTCAATAAAAGCTCCACTTCTAGCAATTAATTAACATGAGAACACTGGCAGTGTAAGTGAGCACTATAAAAACCAGGCAAGATCTCAGATCGTAGAGTCATAGAACAATAGAATGGTTAGGGTCAGAAGGTACCTTAAAGATCATCTCATTCCCAGACTCTCTGACAGGGCCAGGGACACCTTCCACTAGACCAGGTTGCTCAGAGGCCCATCCAACGCAGCCTTGAACAACTCTGGATGAAGTAGGATGAGATATCCACAGCTTCTCTGGGCAGGCTGTGCCAGTGTCTCACCAATCTCACAGTAAAGAATCCCTTCCTAATATCCAATCTAAATCTACCCTCTTTCAGCTTATGGCCATTGCCCTCCTGTCTGGGGGCACTTGTGACCATGACAAATAATGACAAATACAAAGCAAGTTTTACTCAGAAATAACTAAAGCAAGAACTTAGTGCTCAGCAAATTCTTAGTACACTAGACTGACTTACTGTTGAGACAGCAATATAAAACCATATTGATTATGCAGATGATATTCATAATGGTGCCTCCATGAAATTGCTCGGTATAATAAATTCAGTGAGCAATAATTTACTGCTTTATTTTGAGGGTGTCGTAGTCATAATTTGTGCAAGATACAGAGACAAAGTGGATTTGCTTAGAAAGACCATGATCCAGAACCTGCTTAATGTATTACTACTATTAAGTGATTTTTAGACTACAGAAAGAACGTACAGGAAAGATTCACAATAACTACGCCAAGAGGAGCTTCATCATCTGAAGAATGTCGTTTGACTTGCAGAGACCTTGACTCCTGAGCCACGGACCAGGACATTGTTTTGCCAGTTACCATCAGAACAATTTGTCATTTTAACAAGTGGCTCAAGCCACAGGGCAACGACCACAGATGACAACTTTTGTCTCAGCACAACATGCTCTCTACTCAAGGAAACCCTTTACTCACTCAGGAAACCTTTTTCCTCAAGGGTAAAACTGTGCTCAGCTGGAAATTAAGTTTTCCTGGAGTGCCAAGGCCTGTGTCACGAACATCCTAAGAACACAGAACTACCAGAAACATTGCAAATCTCAGCTTGAAGTGCAACATTAACCTCTTTGATCTTCTTCAAATAGAGATAACATAATAAACTGGTAACCATTCCAAATCACACAATTCTTGCCCTGGAGAGAGTGTAAGACAGCAAATAAAGCCATACCAGATGTTAGTTGTTTGATTTAATTGCTTCAGCTGTTTCAAGGAGCTACTGTGTAAGAATTCATATAGAATAGAAAATGAAACAAGACACAGAAGAAAGACGCTTACTGGAAGAATGAACATTCTTTTCCAAGATAATGAAAAAAAACCCCAACAAATAGAAGTTCCAAATGTTAAGCTTCAGGGCTAAATAAAAGCCAGTCATAAGGAAAGCTGTGTGAAAAGGATAGGATACAAACTTTAGAATAAAAAATAGAATGACAGGATCTAACTCTTCCCATTCTAATTTGGATGTGGACTCTAGCCAGTGTTTCTGCAGTCACACATTGCTAGTGAGGCCACAGGCCCATTGTTTGGCTTGGGAGGAGAGTTGCAAATTTCTGGGCTTTTAGCACGCTGCTAAAGCTCTCAAGAGGGGAGTCACAGAGTTTGCAATACAGCCCCTTTGAGACGGCTCTGCCACAAATGTATAACACACCCCAAAGTGCTGTGGTGTCCAACCTCTTCTGGAACAAACCATTAAGAGATTTTTAGTGATCATGTGGGTCCCCATACTACACATTTATTTGTCAGCAAAGTTCCTCTTTCTCAGTTATGTTTTGCATATCTACACAAAGTTCCCATTCTCTGTGAGGTCCTACCCCACAAGATTCAGAACATCTTTTTTGATGTGTTGCATCTTTGAGCATGGCACCACCTTGGCTACTGGTAAGTCCAAACTGAGGCAGTTTCATCTTTTGTTAGCATTAATCTGTGATTATCCAGGCACAATAGAAAGGAAGTTGAACTGGCTTACAGCTGTTGTCCTCTGCTACTTAAAATACTCAAAGAGAGCACATGCCTACAGATTTTTTTCCTGGTTTCCTTCATGTTGTCTTAGCCTCAGCTCCTGCTTCCTGTACTTACACTCCATAAACCTCTCAAGATTAAGTTCACATTTTAGTATGGTTTCCTATAAGTTGAAGGAACATAAATAAAAGAGCCAGGTCCTGTCCACAGTGAAGTCACAAGGGATGTAACAGTGATGTGAACCTGAAAGGGCACACAAACCCCGGTAACTTAACGAAGTATTTCCAGAGCTCAAAGTCATTTTTGCCCAAGGAATCTGAGGATCTTGGTATATTTCCATTTTAGGGTTCCAAATTCAGGATATTCAACTTTGAGTAAATTCCCTCTCAAGAATTTTACTTTGGCACTCAGCCATGCCCAGGAACCAGATTTTGTCTCCTAATGATGCAGACAAACACCTGGGCTGTTACTTCAGCTAATTTCCTGACAGTTAAGAGCTTCTACAAATCATCCAACACGTGCAGGTTTTGACACCTAAGTGCTTCGAAAATGCTGTGGATAACAAACCATAACAACCTCCAGCTCAGGATCAACATTTCACTGATTTTTTAAGTGTTTGAATTTCTCCACTTATCATAGCGCAAATACTTGCTAATGCACCACCTAGAAGTACTGTCTACATTTTCTGACTCACTGAGCAGAGAAAAACATTTAAATGCATATGTAATTTACTTGATCAATCACAATTAGGGATCTGGACTGAAATCCAGTTAGCATGACTTAAGTTGTTGTCTGTCAGCTGGGCAGTAATAACTGCTTTAGCACACTTAATTAAGCCTGGAAAAAATGTAAGGTAATATTACTTGGCATAGCCTCTTTCACTGTGGTATAAGCTACAACATTCAACTCTCCTTTGTAATACTTGGCATAGTTAATTTTAAAGTCATTCACATACTATGGAGGCAGAGGTTAACTTTAAAAAGTCATCTAGCACAGACAGCAAGACTATCTGAAGAAACTACTCTGTGGTTATGTGTTGGGGAAGGTGAAACAGGGAAACCTTATAAATATGATTGTTTGGCAGTAGGTTCGGAGAACATCGGGCCGGTGGGTGAGGTAGAAATGACGGTCACTTTTGATATGGGAAGGGATGCCAGTCCAGGGGACAGGATGTTAAGCAATACCAGTGACCAAGCAGAAAAAGGGTCTGCAGGCCAGGCAGGAAGAAAGGGATTATAGAGATTAGCATAAGAAGGTAGTGCCTTATTCAAATCTAGTAGTTCTCATAGGCTGTATGTAAATTCTATAGGATTTGTGTCTCACACCGGTTGGTCACTGTAAATAGAATATTCAACACAGAATGGGATAAAATATACTGTAACAGGAAATTCACTCTCTTGGAACTACACCAACAGCTGGGCTGGCAGCTGATGGCAAACTCTGGCACCCAGGACCCTTGAGAATAAAGCACGTGTTCCATGAGCAACCCTGTCTTGAGAGCTCTCTCAACCTACGGTCGCAGCGTGCGTCTAACAGTTATGGACATTCTGTGAGGCAAAGAGGATAAATTAATCAGCTAAATTATTTTCTCAGCTTTCATTTATTTTTGCATTCCACTGGCAGTATCAACCTTTATCCAAAGTATTGCATTAAAATGTCATGAAAATAACAGAATTATGCAACTACGTTTCTTTTTAAATGGATTCAGTACAACCTCCCAGAAAACCTCAGGTAAATAAAGTTTGAGTTGAATTATCCAGGCCAATTTTTGTTCTGATGTTACTCCCATGTAAGCCTACTCAGCTATGCTCACCCCAGCACAATTCTACTGTCATCATGCTGTTTCAGAAACTGAGCTTGTGCCAAATGTTTGTGCAACTTTGCAACACAATGAAGATCAGAAAGAGATGATCATCATTTGGAAACAACAGTAGCTGCCAGAAGCACTGCTGACATTCAAATGTTAAATTATTTATATTCTCGTACCTGTCAAAAAACAGCCTTCAAATACAGGGGGTTAACAAAAAATCACTTCCTCCAAAAGACTGATAAGGAAGAAATGAAGCTGTTATAAGTGAGAGTAAAAGAACACAAGCAGGAATAGAACAACAAGCACCTCCAGCCCCTGGTTCACACCACTCAGCTGAGGCACAGGTTTTTGGGGGTGAATCACCAGAGGTGGGGTCCATCTCTGCCATGACTAGATAAGCAGCCTATATGAGTAGTGCCATAAGGTGTGCAACTTCCATGGGACTAATACAACGTATTAGTATGAATCCTCCCAAAGTGAAATTCTGCAATTTCCACTATGAGGACAGAGGATATGCCAAGGGTTGGGTATGAGAAAGCAGCAAGGGAAAACGCACATGACAGAAGCAGAATTCTGCACATGACAGAAGCTTCTTTGGGAATGCAGTCTGCAAGCTGAACTGTTTTCTCATATACATAAAAAACAAGTAGCAACACCTAATATCACCCAGTTATCAGAATGTCACCTTGTAAAATGATTAAAGTGAAAAAAAGAAAAAAGAAAAAAAAAGAAGTTATTCTCTCTCTGACTTGAAACTCCCCTGGAGATAACATACATTATGAGAGTTAACAAGGCTTGCACCTTGCAACGCTCCCAAAGGCTCTGCAATTTATATTCTGTTCATATAAATTAAAAGATCATTATCCACAACTAAGTGGAAGTGACAGATTAAAAATGTGCTTGCTTGAAAACTAACCTGTAAATCCCCACTGCTTAAACACAGTTAGAATGCTGCAGTTACAACATTTGTCCCACAGACAGCTCGGACAGACAGAAGTATTTGGGAAGATAACAAAGGTATTGTTACAAGCAGGCCAGCGTTGCTGTGGTTTGATGGTAAAAGAAGTTGTTTCTCTCCAGGTTATTTTGGTAATAAACCTCTTTGACAGGTCATATTAATGGCACCCATCAAGAGCACAGCTTCAAAACACAAAGTACTATCTCAAGTGGACATTGTAACTTGCAGGTCCAGGTACCTCTGTAATGAGGGCAATTTCTATGGATCGCTTCCCCAAATTTTTTTCTTGTACCCTATTTTCCACTGAGTTCCCCATTGTTTCCATTCAAGTACTTCTCCAGTGATCACAATCAACATAAAATCCTATTGTTACATTTATTGTGGTAATTTGTGGCACCACTCGTTGTCAAAAATATCTGATACATGAACCCAGTATCAGACCCTTTCATGTAGAAAAAAAGGATGCAGAATAAAAATATATCAGTATACTTCTTAAAAATAATTCTGCACTCTCCCTTCATCACTGATCAGTCTAGAATCTACGAAGATCCTTGGTGAAACTGTAATTCACTTACAGATGTAGTTTGGTTTTGAAAGGTTACCTACCTAAGCAAGGAAAATAATGCAGATACCCAGAAGCAGAGAGCAGTGTCCCTGAAGTCACAGCAGATCAAGTGCCCACAAAAAGCCCACATCTCTCTCACATCACTACCTCCTTCACAACCTCCTCAAAAGCAATCACACCCACTCCAGGTACTGGTACCCTGAGACATGTGGGCCCAGAGCCAGCAGTCAAATGAATTCTGACAGTTCAGCCCTATAGCAGCTAATTCAAACAAACAAACAAAAAACTAAAACCACACCATATTTATCTGGCATAGAAAATCTAAATACCATTCCAGTATTTACAGTGCAGTTTCAATGTCCATGGCTGTACTGCAGGACTCTGATGGCAGAGGTGAGAAACTGCCCCATCTACCCCACCACAACTCCTCCAGGCCTGACATAAAGGGATGAACAACTAGGCATTATATATTTTCTCTAATACACGGGTCCATGAACCATTGAAGAGTTTCCCAGGTTTTTAAGGAGAGTGTTAATGGTTCACAAGCCTCTGCACAGTGGCAAATTATACCCACATAGAGCCATAGCTCTTCCATGTTTAGGAAAGGAATGCAGACCTTGGTGCAATTCAGAATACTCTTACCTCTTGTGGAAGGGGTACAGAGTGTTAAAATTAAGATTTAACTCACTGCCAAGAAGACTGATCTGATACTCAAAATCTTCTATTTGTTTGTCCACCCTGCACTTTCTGACTGCAAAGTAAAACTAGCTATCCTCATTTCTCACTTTGGAGTCTGAGGAACTGCCCTCCTATACCTAGTACAGACAGCAGAGCTGTTGATCATTTCTGCTCCCAGATTCTCTTCCCACTCCTAATTTCTTTACTTGTTTGGTTTTTTTTTAATTAATATTTTTCATTTTCGGAAGTAAGGTAATGTTTTTAAAGGACACAAAATCCAACCACAAGTCAGTTTCACTGGGTGAAAAAGTTGTTCTGAACCATCTAAAATCTATGCACCACGTAAAGTGGGACTTTCACTCCTTAAACTGGGAAGAGACATGAACATAAACACCAGGCTTATGCTGTAACACATTACAGCAGAAAAAACTGTAAGGAGACCTGAAACCAGTCCTGCCTGCACTACCTGCAACACCTGCACTAGCAGCAGCCACAGACGCAGCAGAGCTAAAAGGGCAATTCAGTTGCAGACCACAGGGCTAAAACCACTACACAACTTTTGAATCCACTACAGCTTTATTCTGCAAAGTCCTGGCCTTGGGATAAGCTGCTTGAACAAAACAATTCTCTCCCCACAATACTGTTCTGGGTGTACCTCAGCTCATGTGTTGGTGTTTTTTTATTTATTTGGAAATGAGATGCTTACATTAGTAACATACCATTGAACACAGAAAATAGGCTTAGAATGGACCTTGACGAGTAATATAATTCTGCTTCTCCCCCTCCTCAAGGCAGGATCAGCTACTTCTAGAAAAATTTTGGCAGTTATTTATTTAATATCCCACGACAAAACCTCTCCAGAGAGGTTGTGGAATCGGGTCCAGTGCTTGAATGCCCTTGTTCTCTCAAAATTATTCTCCTGACACCTATGTAAGAACACTGTGCTGCAGTCCAGGCCCATGGATGTGTACATGTACAGCAGATTTGGAATGGGATGGAGTCACTGAGGATGGACAGCAGAAACAGACTATCTACAAATTCTCCACAAGTCAGTTCCTTCCTTTGCTATATATTTAATTTTACTTGGCAGTCTGAGTAGATAGTTACATTGTATTTATTTTTTTATGTTTTGAAAAAATTCTATTAATTTCTGAGGTAAACAAAGGTTTTCTTTACCACGGTGAAGTTCTCCAAGATATTCAGTGTCTCTTAGGCAACAAGAACACAAGCAATTGTTATTGTGAATATTTTGAGTGAAACCTTCAACTGAAAATCTGTAAAAACACTTGTGTTTGCAGCATGTTAATCTCCCTAAAGGAGTCAGTACTGTTCAATATAAATTCTCTTGACCCCAGACAACTCTGAAGCAGAGCTCCAAATCTCACTTACATGTAAGTTCTGCAGTCTGCTGTTATGAACATTCACTTTCAAAGCATCCAAGCAACTTTTACAATGTGCTAGTATGCATGACTTGAGGCCACAGGCCTCATATGGAGGATATGTGGAGGCAGCTGGAGAAAATACCTGGAAGAGATGCACGGTTCAGAGCCACTATGCCAACCTCACCCACACTGAGGCCTCCAGAAGCCTCCATTTCCTGAAGCATTTAGACTTTAGCACATGCTCACTGCTCCTACGCCGGACATTGCTTAGTTACACCACTCCTCTTGACTTTCCAGGTAGCATCACAAACTAATTTGTGGTAAAAAGATCCTTTGCAGATCATCTTGTCCCAGCCAGTGTCAAAGCTGGTTCCGTTCAAGAAGGCTGTTCAGGGCCAATTGATTTTTTTAACATCTCCAAAATTTCCCAAACTCTCTGGTAACCTGGTCCAGACAGTCCCCTCTTATGGAGAAAATAATTCTCCTACAGCCTAGTTAGACAGTCTTTGGTTCCAATCTGGGTTCAGTGACTCCTGTGGACCTGCTGGCTACAGCCCTGCTGACAAAACCCAGGATGCAGCTGGCCGTCACTGTGAGGGCACAGTGCTCACTTGTGTTCTACGTGCTGCCCACCACTACGCCCATGTCCTGCTCCTCAGAGCTGCCTTCCATTCAGTCAGCCCCCAAACTGCTGCATGGGCTACTTCATCCCAGGTGGAGTTTCTCCAGGGTACTGACAGTCCTTTTAACAGCATCACATCAGTCAACCAGTGCGTTATTAGTCATCTCAGTCCTTAAAAAACAAAGATGTTTTCCCTCTTTATTTCAACTTGGCTGTCCCCACAAAGCATTCAGCAGAAAGGACATTTGCCAGAAAATGTGTGAAGGGAGTACGTGACAGGCTGAGATACAGAGTTGCATCCCTGCACCACTGTTCAACTCAATATTCATAGAAGCTGAGGCATTGTCATTGCACACAAAAAGGAACAGCCAGCAAGTAAAGTTTTTTCATAAAATAAGTCAGTCCTAACCAGTGCAATTCATTTCAGCACCTGTCAGTATTATTACCAACTGTTTTTTCAGGAAGTGTTGAGTAAACCTGGATTTGCATTTGCAAAATAATATCACACACTGGCACAATTTGTAAGGTACTGGAGGTGCTATGTGTGTGGGCTGGATTCTGGCTAGTCCATGTGTTTGCACAGCCCGTAACAATACAGCCATTTAATCAACTCCATGTCAGACCTTATAAAATTACTCTGGTGCCATTTTCGCTATTGTCTTCCAATGACACAAAGTTTGGAACAGATATAAAGCTCAACCAGATTAGAAGAAATTTCAGAAGTCAGAATCCAGCCCTTTCTCTCCTTACTTCTCCCACTTTTTTTTTAGAAATAGATTTTTCCAATGTTTAAGATGACCCACACAAATGTCCAGAGAGGGAAAAATGAAGGTGTGTGGCTGCATAAATCCTAATCCCACAAAATTAGCAGATGTTTTGTGGCAGTTTAACAGGACAAGGGATTTCTTAGGATTTTGCCTCGCCTAAACTTCAGCTAGATAGAATCACAAATTCCCACGAGCCCCAAGGATTCTGAAGGCACCACACACTAAGAGGTCCAGAGGAAGATCTGAGATCCTAACTACATGTCTTCCAAGAAAGAATTAGAGTTAAATAAGCATATGCAGTGCATTGGAAATAATAAGAGCAATACATATTTGGGTGTTGTTGGTAATTTCCCTTTACAAGCTGCTGTTTGAAGCAAAGTACCACTAAACATCTTTGTAAGCAAAAACTTGTTTGGCCTTAAGGGCAGTGATAATCTACAACTTTCTAGAAGAAGATACTTGAACTGATATTTTTTTTCTGCCTACTTTTGAATGAAGTACTTCAGTATGTGCTCAGTAAAACTCTGGAGAGAAAAATGACAACTTCTGCCTCTCACTTCATTTGTGAGGCAGGTTTCCCACAGTCCCCAGACTTTGTATCTGAATACATAAACTCTTGATATAATCTGAAATCAGTGATATTTATCACTAAGAGAAACATGTCTGATTGCCTAAGACCCAAATATCAAGGCCAGGAGCTTTTAGAGGTGCCAGCTGATACTCAGTCCAAATTTTTCAGGAACTTGGTCCAAAGTTTTCAGATAGAGTTGAATACACCCAAGCAAAAGGAGTCTTTTCAAGTCACATTGGACTTCTTACAAGCTACAGAATAAAACTGAGCTTGAGTATTGCCTCAAACCAGGGCTTTTATTCAGCTCCAAGGCTAAGTGACAGCTTAAGAAGGGTGAAACACATCCCCTGTGTCTAGCAGTTACAGAAGACACCAGGAAAGACTGGCTTCATGGTCAGGAAATGGATGGAGCATCCCAGAGACCAAGGAACAAGCACTTTGTGTAGCAGCAAGTGCTTGCAGATTAAGCTTTTTTCACTTCCATGATTCACAGATTTCAATGTGAATCTACAGTAACTCTTATTTGAGGACCAAACATACTACAAGTTAATTTTTCCTTTGTTTTGTTCTTTTCTGTCATCATAAAAATTAATCAAAGTAAGTGGGAAAAACTTCTCTCTGTCTGGCCTAACATACAGCAAACTGTAAAACAAAATCACGACTCTCTGAAAAGAACAGCTTACAATGAGAACATAAAACACCATTACCGTTTCCAGACTAACAGCTCTGAGCTAAAATATCACCAAGAACTCATTCTATCTCCCTTGTCCAGTTCAAGCTTCTACCAATTTCATGGGTGAATTAAAAGAGCAGTATTGATCTATGCTGGCTGCCCTTTTCAGAGCAAACATTGCACTGGACAGGAAGACACACAGATCTTCCCAGCTCAAGAAGAATACACAAGGCAGCATCATTTCCAGCAGCTTATTCAAGGGAAAAGGTGTCTGCCCCTAAAACGTCATGCTGAAACCATCATTCAATGCTTGTCACCAGCTAAACCATGGAGGACTGATTTACATTTGTGCTGCAGTAATGAGCGAGCCGTTCTCAAAATGAAAACCTAACTTATGGCTCTATTTGCTCTTCTCTCAACGGGCAATAAATGGAGTTCATAAAATTACAAAGCAGCTTTGGAATCATAATCTAATTAAATCAGCAGAACCTGATTGAAATAACTGAAGAATATTATACATACATATAAGATAAAGCCTTCAATAAAAAAGAGTCTTCTTTGGGACATATCCAGTCTTCCACTACCCCTGTTTTAAACATACTGATTGACAACAATTATCCACAACAATAATATTGTAGATTTATAATTGCATCTCACAAACTATGATGTTTACTCTTCTCTCACTGAAGTCAGGAGTGAGAACCCCCTTGTTCCCTGTAACACACACCACCATGGAACCAAAAAAGTTTTAGAGCTGAAGCCCCCACAGCAACTAAAACCCTTGGAAGCAGCAACGGCTCTTGTCTGCTGAAGGAGAGGAGGTAGAAGAGAAGCAAGGAGCACAGCAGAGCAATCAGAAGTGCTTCTAATTTTTATGAAACTACCCAGGCTGTGTTGTAACTCCTCCATGCAAACCAAAGCTGCTTTTTCCTGAGCTGGTTATCTGCCTCATCCACAGTCAATATATTAGGCTCAAAGAACAAAAACCAGAGAAATATGAAATTCTATATGGGACACAAAATTGCCAACAAGTTTTACAAGATTGATGTACAAGACAGTTTTTGCCCATAAATTTCATAGCACTTTATTAAGTGCTGTGAGGCAGACGCCTTGACCTCCATGCTTTGTAAACTGAACCTGAGACTTGAGATGAGACCTTTTCAATGTCATGTAGCAGGTTAACATGTTCTGCTTCAACATTCCCAAGTTCATTAAGTCTCTGCCATTGACTTGAGGAGCAGACAAGCAATCCACTGCACAAGTGGAGCTCTGAGCCTGTCATTAGAGTAGCACTGGGCTTGAATGATTAAACACGTGGAAGAATTAACCAAATTTAAGGTATCAGTTGGCATCTAAACTACTTGTCCAAGCTGATGAACAAAGAACAAAAACGTAAAAAAGGAAGAAAAAGGAGGAGGCAAAATTCTGCTTCAGATCATAAACAACCTATCCTTAAACCAGCCACACTCCATTTTGTCCATGTGACCTTTGCTGGTGTTTACTGGCAGGTTGGTAAGAGCAAAATATTTCAAAAAAAGGGAAAAAAGAAAAGTTAATTTCTTAGCCTTTACCCTAATATAGTCCTGCTCAGAGCATACACAGCTCCAGCTGCACAGGTGTACCTCCAGAGCACTGACACAGCAAAACACCTCGCAGGGCAAGAAGGGACAACTGCATCTCTTGCTGCTGCTGGCAGAGGTGAGGATGATGCCAGGCTGCCCAGCTGCCACCATCTGCCCATGGACTGATTCTGCATTCACATCCCAGCAGCTCTCCCTGCCCAAGATCAACCTTTAACACTTAAACCTATCTGGAGGAGGTGGCAACAGACACTGAGCAAGCCAAAGTCAGGCTGATGTCTGCAGCCAGGGCACGTGGCTGCTCTGAACAAAAGGGAGTCTGAAGGGCTGAGCCATAGTGACCTCTCCTGGAGCCCCCTCCCAGAAATTCCTCAGCAGCTATGAGAGCTGGTACACCGAGACCCCTCATCTCAGATCCCACTCACCTGTCAGGGATGGGAAGGCAAAATGGGTAAGACACCTTAATGTGAAGAGTAAGAAGATGAGCTGAAGTGTTTGTGGATAAAAGAAAGGAAAACAGAAATTCAGGCTATGACTAGGGACATTGGGAACACCCAGCAGATAGACATCAGTGACAGAAACAATTTAGAGAGGGCAACATGAATGAACCACACCTTCATAGGAACATTACCAACACACAGAGACCACCATGCTTGGTCCAGACTTACCTGAGCTCCTTGCTGAAGAGTGCACAAAAATCGAGGTCTCAGGCTTTACCTGTAACACAGCAAATGGCCCCAAATGTGCAGCAAACTCAGCAGAACAAGAACAGTGACCACAACAGGACCTTCTAATACAAATCAAAAAGCTCCAGAAGACAGATATCTCTTGAAAATTACTGTAGAATGAGCTCCCTCAGAAACTAAGGACCAACACCGTCAACACTATCTCCCTCTGCAAGAGAGATAAATATTCTAGAAGTCATCTCCTCTAAAATATAATGAAAAACAAAAGAAAACTATTACAAGCAACTGTCACATACAGAATGCCCTTGCAAGAAAAATGAGCCAGTTATCCACAAATGACAGATGACAGCAGTTTAACACACTGCTGTTAGGACGTCAGGTACATTATGAATGAGACAAGATGAGCAGAACACATTCACATAAAATGGAAAGTACAGTATTAAGGAAAAAAGCATCAGTAAAATATGGGAAAATGAAAAGAACCAGAAGGAAATGAGGTATAAAAAAGAAAAAATAGTGAAGAATGGAGCAACATATTGGGGTAGTACCTTGAAGCAGATGATCCCCTGGCATTAACTGGTGCAGAACCATTGTCTGGAACAGGTCAAGAACAGTTTCTGTCAGCTGAGGATTTGGTCCTCCACACAAAACCAGGCAAGGGCAATGACAGCATCCTGCCTGGTTTTCTTGGGATGCCTTCCCCCTCAGAAAGTAAAGAGGCAACACAGGAAGAAAATAAGATGATGCTATAAATTAAAAGGGAAGGCTTAACAGAAATAAAAAAATAGATGAAGAGCAAGAAATTAAAAAAAAATGGGATGGGGCAAAGGCAAGATAAAAAGAAAATATCCACAGATTAGTGAAATACATTTTACTTATTCATGATCTCTCTTTTATTATGTGTCCTTGGCAGATGTCCCACAACTGAAAATTTGCAAGGCAGATAATGATGCAAGTATAGAGACTTGCACCTTGTTTCTAGCCATTAGCCTCAGGCAGATCTTTTTAATACATGTGCCCCTATAGGATGCAAACAAGTTCCTTAAATCAAGAGTCTTTGGACAGGAGACATGCTGCAAAGAAATGGGCTTAGACAGGGACTCCAGGAGATAAGACCAAAAGCATGGTCTCAACCTGTTTCCAAGTAACCAAGCTGAAGGTCAGGCTGATAATACGGATATTACCCAACATGATCCAGTCTGTCTCTGCCCGACTCACACCAGAGCCTGCCCTTGTTAAGCAGCACTTATTTCACCTGAGAGCATGTGGGCTCAGCCTGCCCAGCTGGCACGGACAGGGATGCCAACAGCAGGCGGCCTTGGGAGCGGTGGCCGCGGTCTCTGGAGCGATCCCAGCACCGATCCCAGCAGGACACGTGTCCAACGCCAGCCCTGCCAGGGGCTCAGCCAGAACAAAAAGCACACCTCAGGCAGATGCACCAGCGCCGAGTGAGTAAAGCTCGGCTGCCTCCACTCTCCATGCAGGTTTAAGGTGCCTCTGCAGCTCAGCTCAGTCACTGCTGACCCCGGTTTTGCACTGAGGCTGAACGGCCTTGGCACTGAACGTCAGTAGTTGGTTTTATCCTGCCTGTGGCTGTAACTGCACAACTAAGGTGACACTGGTGGCTAAACATTGATTTATCCTCTTCTCAGGTTTAAGGTGGTTTTATTCTTCTTGCCCTGGGAAAGTTGCTAAGTCCTAGAGAGGGTGAGCAAAGAACTGCTTCTCCTTCAGGACGTCTCTGCTTCCAGAAAGGACATTTTAGTAAAACATCTGACCTCACCTGTGCCAGGAACAATGCTAGGGGTCACAGTGCAGTTTGCACCAGCTCAGCTGAAAGCTGATCATTGATTTCTTTTGCCCACATTCACAAATAGGAAGTTGAAGGGCTGCTACAACTTCTGTGGGTTGCCTTAGTGCTGAGACAGGAACAAGACATAGAAGACATTTACAGACAAGGAAGAAGGTCTCTTAAAAAAGAGCTTTAATGTTCTCTGCTATGAAAACATATAGATTTACTCCTTTTTAATTGCAAGACTCAAATCTGTCCAGACTGTATAAAGCAGATCTAACAGACAAGCAAAGAACTGTGATTTAGGAAATCTAATATTATTTCTGGAACTTCCCCATACTTTTATTACTGAAATTGAAAAAAAAAATCTAATTATACTGCGCCTCTTTTTAAAGAGAACTGTTTTGAAATCTACAGCTAAGAAGCGTCCTTGTAAAAGCTAGGTATGACTACTGTCAGCTAAAGTTCTGTTACCATCATTTAGCTACCTACCTGTATTTAAATAATTTACACAATTTCAGAACAGAAAATAATTTTTGTCTACCCACACTGCTATCTCAGCAGAAATTTAGATACAGAAACTAAAAACTTTCTTCCTTATAAGCCAATTGCCTTTCATTCCCCCAAATGACTACTGGTTTCAACACTGCTGCAATGGGCAGCTTCCCCCCAGCAGCGGATATTAAATACATCCTGCAAAGTTGAAAAGCCACCTCTACTTCATGGCTAAGGATATCAACTCAGATCAAATCTGTAGGTTATTTAACCCTAACTGATTAGAGGAGAGAAAGATTTTGGGAAATGCTGCAATTGTGACTGAGGAAAGTAAGAATGAGTGGTCCAAGACATGTCTCTGAAAATGAGATCTGCCCCAGGTATCTCAAGTCAGACACTTTACTCACGCGTTCCCTCTGAAACTCCTGGCTCTCGTACAAAAGCTATTCTTGCTCCCTCTGTCCCCTTAGGATGTAAGCCTGAGTGCCTTATGCCATCTATTGGCCTAGACCAGCGACAGGCATTCGGAGGAGAACTTTAATTCTGGGAAAGCGACTGTGTTAAAAGGAATCTGTCTGTAGATCTGTAAATTCCACTAATGGAATCAATACACTGCCGCTGCTCAGATCTTGAGGTCTACCTTGCCCAGCAGACACACTGAGTTCAGCTCCCAGAATAACCAGCAGCTGTACTTTGCATTAGGCAAATGAAAAATAGTACTGACACAGAGAAATCGTGCAGGCAGGAAAATCCAGAAAATAAGCAGAGAGAATTTTCAGTCCTACAGATGAACATCTAAAAAGTCATTTATAAAAAGAGAAAGCTCCTTCAAAATCCACTTAGTTCTAAAATCTCGTTAACTACCCTCAACTTAGTAAAGTCTACTTTAAACTGGATGCGCACAGTGAATAAACTTCTCCCACATTTCCTTAGCCACAGAGGCTACTGTAGCCGTTCACGGCTGCTTAAATCTAGTTTACTTTTTTAATCTAAACGAGTTTCCGAAAGACAAGGCAGAGCTCTGCAATGCGAAAGGACTCAGAGGCATCGCTATTGATCCGCTCCCGCACAGGCCGTTGCAAAGCAGCCGCGGAGAGCTCGGCGGGACGCGGCCCCTCCGCGGGCCAGAGCGGTGCCCGCGCCCCCGCCGCCTCCCCGCGGGGAGCGCAGAGCGCCGGCACGTCCCGACCCGCACGGTTCAGAGCAAGATTTCGCAGGGACAGCGAAGCTCACCGAGGCTCCCCCTGCCCCAGGCGGCATCCCGTACACTCCTCTTCCTCCTCCACCTCCTCCCCCGACTGTTTGCCCCGCAAAACGCAAGGGAAAGACACCGCACCTCCGGCACCGCGCCAGACTCCGCGCTGTCCCCTCCGAGCCCCGCAGCCGCTGCCCCGGGGCCGCCCCGCCGCGGGCCGGCACGGCGCTGCCTACCTGGAGCCGCCGCCGGCNNGCTCCGCCCGGCTCCGCGGGGCCGCCCGACGTGGGAGGGGAGCGCAGGCGGCGGCAGGCGGGCTCAGGCGAGTCCCCTCCCCGGCCCCGGGCATCCCCCGGTCCCGCGCCCCGCTGCCGTCCCGGCGCGCAGCGGGCCGGGCGCTGCCTGTGCCCCCGGGGGTCCCGCAGCGCCCTCGGAGGCCCCGCTCCGCTCCCCGCGGTTCCGCACCGCGCCACAGCGGTGTCGCCTTGCCTCCGGGGGGTGCCGGTGCGCTCATGCCCGGGCGGGCGGTGTTCCCCAGAAGCCCCGGGAATCCCGCTCCGTGGCTGCAGGGAATCCCACCCCTAACGTTCCCTCTTCTGTCCTGGAGCGTTCCCGCACTTTGTCGGTCCGCACAGCACCCCCGGCGCCTCGCCGCCCCCGCCCGGGGAGGTCCCGCTCAGTTCCCTCGGGGAGTCCCGCACCCACCCGGATCCCGTGCCCGGGCAGGCGTGGGGTCCTGGCGGCGCTGCTGCCTCGCGGAGCCACCTACCAGGCAGCCCCAGGTCGTTGCCCGCTGTCCCGCGGCTCGGGGAAGGGCGGGAGGGGGGCAGCCCGCCCCCCGGGCGATGCTGCCGAGGCGGAGCGGGCTGGTCCGGCCGCCTCCCGCCCGGGGCTGCGGCAGCGCCGCGGAGCCGGTGCCGCCCGTGCCGCGCTCTGGGCTGCGGGGCTCTCCCCGTCCCGCTTTTGTGCGGTGGCGGGGCCGGCACTTGGGCTGTCAGCGCCAAGGGATTGATCTGCCATCGATTCCCAGCGCCGGTCTGCTGAAGTGGCAACATGCGGCTTGATTAGCTGGCGGTACAGCCTGAGATGCGGAGTGTCCCCCGCACGCTGCAGAGGGAAGTAATTTGTCTTCAGTGTTATGCCCCAGAGTAGTCGTCTGCTTGTGTCAGGGCTCAGTCCTGCCCGACTTAGAGGGCAATGGGAAGCCAGGCCAGCTCCCAGTGTAACTCGAAAGCACAGCTGCGACAGCGTTCCACGATTAAACATTTTGTCTGTTTCAGTGGTGTCGTTTTGAAAATTGCCGAGAATGAACGGGGAGGTTTAGTCCTTCATTACAAATTTTGACACGATGTAAAGTATTTTCTGCATTTTTGCCAAACTTTTCAAAACTTTTCACTAAGAAAAAGTACTCTAAAACATCATCACCATCATCATCATAACTAACTGCAGAATTAGCAGAAAAAAAATCTGGTTTGTAACTATTTCTGCCAATCAATTTTACCTTGAAAAAAATCTTGCACAAATATTGCCTAAAATTCTCCTTCGTTTTGGGGGGAGATTTATTTGTGGTGGATGTTTTTAGAATTCATTACATATTTTAAGAAGAATTCAACGACTTCTTTTTTTTTAGAGGCAACACAAATACCTACTATGCTGTTGTGTTCTTGTTGTGGCAATAATTTTTTAGTCTTATACGAGTCCTCAGTTGTGAATAACTGAGGAGAGGGGGGATCCGGAGAAAATACATTTCTCTCTGATTGTGTTTACTGTTATTCCCTTAAGATACTATTGCTGTGCAGGGAGGATTCATTTTATTACGTGTTATGGTGTATAATAGCATTAATAAATTAAATTTTTATCACATTTCTCTTTCATTAATCACAGAAGTTTTAATCACTTCAGAATATGTCTTGTCCAGATATTACATCAACCCTTCAATGTTGTGCACAGCAATATGCATTTATGCTACACATCTTTTTCAAAAGCCATAATTAACTGGGAGTATAGAATGACATTTAGTTGCAGAAAGTTTGTGAGAAAGCCATGCCCTGAGTGCAAAGTGAGTTCCTCAGAACTGTTCAAATACAAGAATGTGAACAGAATACTTCCTGAAGATGAATGAGGTCACCGTAGTGGGTCATTTGGGGATTTCAGCATAAAATTTGAAAGATCCTGCAGAAATATTGTTACTGACTTTTAAAAATGATACTGCAGCACAGCAGCCCATCAGATGGTTACACAACCTCAAGTCATCACAGGCAAGAATGTGAGATGCTGAAAATTGCCCAGGAAGGTGAGCTGCAGCTGCCTGGGCAGCAAGGACACACACTTTATTAACACACAGTGACATCTGTAGTGACAGAGGGGGAAATGGAAGGCTTATTGCCTGTGTCAACACTCCCGGTGACACTGGTGACTCTCCTCAGTGCCTGTTGTGGGCACTGGATGTGTCCCATGGTGCTGCTCTGCCTGGTAGGAAGGGCAGAAATATGCTGTCCTGGCTTCTCATCAAGCCTGTCGAGCTGCAATCTGCATTATCATAACTTAGAGCTCCTTACATCAGCATGATCCTGCATTGCTCTTTTCTAAACAGACCCAGTCCCCTGGGGGCAGCACATTTAGAAAAGCCAGTTCTTTCCTCCCAGTGTTCTGCAGACCCAGGCATCTTCTCTATTTTTTTTCTGCAGCAAGAAATACCACAAGACATAGGAATTGCATTTATTTTTGTATTTGATGCATCATGGTTTCTTTTCACATAAGCAGTGTCTGGGCACAGAGATGTCTGAAGAAACATTTTCCCTTTCAAAGCAGTTTTTCACGTGCTTCCTCTAAAACACAGCAACTCCCCTGAGCTATGATCATGCTTTTACATGGAGGGCAGACCTGTGGTTTTTTGACAGGTTTTAGCAACTTCATTTTAAAATATGCCCTGAAATTTGCTTGATTCGATCATCTGGAAAAGGAGAGAGGTAATTTCTATCTTCCTGATTCAGAAAAACTTACTGGCAGCTGTTTATGGTGGGCATGAACCTAGTTCCTGGCAGCAAGAAAAAGAGTTGCAAGGAAATCTAAGCTATAACACCATCATCTTCATTGCCCTGCACTGGTTTATAATATTGCAAAATGGTGTTAACTGTTGTTCACCAGCTTAAAAGGATTGTGAGACAAAGACTGTTAGGGAAAGCGGCATGTATAAGGCTGGCTGGTAGTATCTTGTGCTCTAGCCAAGGGTCAACCAGAAATATTATTCAGGAACAAATAATTAAAAAATGTTCAGATTAGACTTTAAAAATATTAACTCCTTCAAAGTTGTTGGTAATAAGTTAACTCAAGACAAAACTGTTGTTTTAAATTCCTCTTAAGATAAGGAGATTTTCACCAGAGGAGTGAATGGAGTGAGGAGTGAACATATGGCTACATCGGAAGGGATTGCGACCCCCCATAAAATAGCTTACATCCTTTTTATGGCTCTTTAAAGCACGCAGTGGGCCTATCCAAAGTCAAGCTGCCACTGGCTAATCTAAACTGGAAGCAACAATGCCCTGCCTGAGCACAGTTGTGCATGTGTTTGTTGTGCTTGTGTAACGTTTCCATCTCTAGGGACTGGCCATTATCCCCCCCTATTTGTTTTCTTCCCTGAATTGCCTTCATCCAACCAAATTCTGTCAGCAGTTACACCAGGGGGACCCTGTTAAAGACAAATGGACTCAATGTTCATCCTGAGGAAATGCTCATAATTTAAGCTGCACAGCTGTGGGACAAATTTAGAGTAACTCTGCCTTAGGTACTTTCTTGTGGAAAAAGAAGGGTGACTAGAATGGCAACTCTCCTGTCAGTGAGAGCTGAGTCTGCTCTACTCTGCCTGCTGCAATCCCACCCATTCCAACCTGCAGGAGGACACGTGGGACAGGGACTGCAGCACCACTTGCAGCCCCTGCAGTGCTTGCTGGTGACCATCCATGGCCACCACAGCAGCCAGCACAGGGGTTTCCACTTGCTGCACAAAAACAGATGCAAACCACAGCTTTTCACACTCCCATTGACATACATGTTCCTCAGTGCAGGACTCTGGGTTTCATTTGCACCCTTTGGATGAAAACTGTCTCATTCAATTGAGTTTTACATGGGGTTTGCACTACCTCCAAAAGCTCAGTCCTGCCTCTCATACAAATCAGAGGAACTACTGTTGCAGTATTATGTTTTTGCATTGTCACAGGTGAGAGGTAAACTGAGCCCTCTTGTACTTGCTTTTGTACAGTACCTGGGGACTGTCTTATGCTCTTTTGATTTAAGTAAGTCAGTGGGAATTTTAAATTCTTTGGTATTCAGTTCAAGGAGATAAACTTTATCTGTGAATGGCAGGGCCTCTCCTTAATTATCCTGAGAAAATAGCTTCATATAGTGCAACCTAGTGCCTTCAATTCACTACATAGAATATTTCTAATAATAAAAAATATTACCAGAAGAAAGTCAAAGAGTTTTAAATGGTTTGTGAGGCAGCATGGTCCAGTAACTTGAGGAAACACTGCATCTGCTGCAGAGCCAGGAACAGAACTTAGAGATCTGGAGGTTTTTTACTATTTTTTAATGCTGAATTTGGTAGTAAAGTATGAGTAGTCAGAGGATAACACTGCATTTGAATTTAAAAGCATCTGCAAATGTTGCTAGGAATATGTGAACCATAACAGATAGTCAATTAAGCAGAAGGTAAGAAATTTATCAGTGTCAGCTCCCTGGTTACCAGGCTATTGACACAGTTCTTAGAAAGATAAGTCTAATGTACATGGGCATTAAACATATTGCATTTCTGAAAATGATGTTTTCCATTAATTATGAAAACATATTAACAAAGAACCTTGTTTAACAGAAGATGGACAGTAAATTACTGAATCACTACTTAGCGAAGGAGGTAGGAAATCCCTGGTACATTGTCTAACTCAAACCAATCTGAAATTAGAATGTGACCTGTAGCAGGATGTGTCTAAAGTAGGGCCTTATTGTAGCACAATATATAGATGACAACTCCTGTGGAGATGTTGAATGCAGCAACTGTCATTACACAGGTTACCAATACAGTATTTACACTTTGGATGTGTAACCTGGCTTGCCTGTCACAGCTGAATTCTTGTTTACAATAAATACACTGAGGTTTACAGAGCTGTGCCTTTTTTAAAAATAATGGGAAAACACAGTTCCTAAGGTAAAAGAAGACAAGGTCTTTCAATGGGAAAAGGATGTTTATAAAGAATGGTGAAAATGGCTTTTACGTCATCTTTTAATTTCTTCTACAAGTTTATGGCAGGGAAAGGAGTGGGTGTGTGTGCTTAGGAAGCTGCAGCAGGTGGGGCCTTCTTTTGTCAGCCTTTTTTCTTTTTATTTTTTCTTTTCTCCTTTGCTGTCTTTCTTCTTGATTTTCAACTCCATTACTTTTCAGTATTACTAAGGTAGTCCCTTAGGAACCTCAGTCCGGGCACATAATTTCACATCAATAGTTGGGATACAGTCAAGTACAAAGGAAGAATTTCTGAAAATTGAATAAGACAGGGCTATAGAAGAAACTGAAGATCAGGGTTTGGAAGGCAAGATAATAATAAAATGAATAGAGCAATATTAAAGTTACAGCAGTGTTTCAATTTTCCTTAATTCTTTTCTTCTCTTCAAATCTATAATACTTTTTTTTCTAGTTCTAGTTTCTTTTCATTCCTTTTGGGGAATTTTCATTGTTTTGCATTTATGTTCAGCTCTGAAGTCCTCGACATGTCCATTTCTCTGACTTTCTGTCACCACCTATGTGGGTGAAAAATAGGGTTGCAAAGATTTTCTTCAGTACTTCAGAGAAAAATGGGCCAGGAATCAATATTGCTATATTGGCATAGTAAGGGTATTTACATCTGAAAGCATTCTACCTTGCTCTTCTCATGAATAATGAAAGAAATCATGGCATTCTTGTGGGGCTGGGCTAGCCAAAAAAAAAAATCTTCGGAGAACATGAAGGGAGTACTACATTTTCATTTCCATCCTTTTGTTCACTTATTGTGTTCTGGGGAAAAAAAAAATAGAGCACTAAAAGGTAAGAATTTTGTCCCCGTTTTGGAAAGCTTATACTCTGAAGAATCTATGGATGCAGACCATTGACACCACTGCTATAAAAGTTCCAAAGAGGTTCAATACAAAAGTCTTTCAGTTCTACAGACACTGCATTTTACTAAAATGATAAGAAGGTTGCCTATTTGCCTCCCTTCAAAGGCTAGGTCTTCAGCCTAAGATAAAAAGGACCTTATTTTTACAAGTGGCTTGATGTATGCTATGTGACTTAGACATGAACCTGATAAGAATTGCTTTTTTTGGGGGAATGCTCATCTTCATGTGATTGAGTACAGGACAAACCCAAGCCTAATGGCTTGGCTAGGAACCCAAAATCAAAGGATTAAAAATGATGTAAAGGGAATCACATTCTATGTGATTTAAGAACAGGGAAATCTATTTCTGGTTAAGACAAAGAATGTTTACATGACTTTTTTTTTTTTTTTTTTTTT
>WAAE01008980.1:50041-77361 GCA_013400495.1 Nicator chloris
TTTTTTGTGTGATGAAGCAGTTGCACAAAAAGCACTCTCCAAGAAAGGCAGCATCAACAAAATGACTGCACAGCTCGTTGCAGATGAGACAGTAACATGTCCTTGATGACAAAAGAAGAAACACTGGCATTCAAGAAGGAATGCTTGTTCTGCCCTCAAAAGAATTAATAAGAATCCTTATCACTGTATCTACAACCAGGGTAAAAATGTAGATGTTGAGTGGAGAAAGTGAATTAAATGGGGTGTCTTACTCTGCTTTGCCAAAGTCTTCCATCAAACAGCAATATAATCTGTTCCGTTGTGCTTTACAGTCTCCCCAGAATTCTCCCAGAACCCAGGGTGTTAACATGTCTGAAACCCCAGCTTTCAACTCAGGTCAAACACCCAGCAAAGAATGACTAAGCAGGACAAAGGCTGGTGGTCAAAAGTGCTTATGATTGGCTTAATTTCAAAGTGCATGTGATTTTTTTGTGGAGCCTCTCTGTCCCTTTTTGTGTAAACAAGCTACATTTCATACAGCTTTATGTTTAGCAGGGCATATAACATATTCGTTACAGTTTTGTGCTTGCTTGGCGGTGGGAACTCTTTTACATGCAGCAGCTCAAATGCAATGAGGGAAAGGCCTTTTAAGGAACCCATCTGCTCAGAGTTTAGACTTGAAAGAGTTGAGAAAGGTGTCATTAAGGTAACTGGTCACCACGTGGCCATGAGCCATGAAGGGAACATGACCATAAAAACCCCAAGGTATCTTCAGCAGAGATAAACTTTCCTATCATTATGCACTGTGCTGGTGAAACCTCATCTGTGTTCTAGTCATCTGTGTTACAGAGAAACATGCTACTAGGATGTTCAGATGAATGGAGAATCGAGTGTAAAATAGGATGAGAAAAATTAGGATGCTTCAGTCCACAAAATGAAGAGTAGCAGTATGAGTTCTCCTTTTGAAAATGAGGCAAAAATCAGGAGGTGAATAAGAGTAAATTGGACTCATAAGCTGTATTGGTACAAGAAAAAAATCAGTATAAACTGCTTAAGAACCCAGTCTAGGTAAAAATTACATTTCCAAATGCCAATGAAATAAACTTCTGAAACACTCTTTCATTAGAGAGTTTGGGGGAGGAAAAAAATATTTATTTTTTTGAGTGGGATTTTCAACCTGGTGAAAATGATTGTCTAGAGGATTGCCTACAACATTGGGGTAGTAAGTACAGGGATTTATGGACTCATAAACTTCTGAGAATTTTAAGGATACCACTGCAAGCAAATGTGGAAAACCTCCAATTTAAAGTAGCACCATTTAACATTTGCACAAAGGAAGCTGTAATTTGTCACCATGATCAAAAGCACTTTTAATGCTATATCCAATTTCTTATCCTGCTTAAAATCAGGTACTGTAAGAACTGCTTCCTTCAGCAACAAACATCTATTTATATGCCCAGTATGAGTGTGAAAGCACTAGATAAACATAGATACAAGCAATGCATCTGATGAGACTGGTCTTACCAAAGTCAAAACAGGCAGGCCAACAATAAATCAGCTATGGAGCAACCTGATTCCTTAATGGAAAGACAGATTAATCCCACAGTGAGCTTAGGTTTAATGGCACTGTAGCACCCTGCTGTACAAATGCAATAAATGGTACAGGACTTAGTAAAATATTTATCTGGATGAATTGTGAAGGTTCTAACACAGTATCAAAACATGAGCTTTCATACCCTACAAGTGTTTGAAAAATATTTGGATGATTCCTATAACACCTGGATTTTTCCAGGTGTCTGAGTTAAAGTAGTTGCAGCAGAATCTGTTATTTTATTAATACTTACTTGAACACCAGCCACTGCTCATTGACTACGTGAGATTAACAAACAAACAAACAAACAAACAAAACCACACTTATCACCTTAAGGGGATGAAGATATTCAAAGCACATTGAAAGAAAATAAACATCAGTGTTGCTTCCCAATGCTG
The DNA here is from genome assembly GCA_013400495.1 of Nicator chloris. NCBI lineage: Eukaryota > Metazoa > Chordata > Aves > Passeriformes > Pycnonotidae > Nicator > Nicator chloris. The sequence continues at coordinate 52,010 of WAAE01008980.1, forward strand.
AGCTATAAAGACACAGCAAAGGAGTTTAAAGCAAACTGCTTCACAAACACAGGATTCAGTTGCTACACACAGAAGCTCTAAAATCTGGGACATCATCTGGATTAACATGCAATATTATCAGGCTGATGGATAGTTTTGAAAGCTCCATTCTTACGCTGATACTGATGTCAGAGTGCTGCTCTTTAATTTAACCACAGTACTGAATGGGGATCCTGTCACCTTATGTGAAATTAAGTCATAATTCCAGTCTTATAAATGGGGAATGTAGATACTGGTGTCTAATGAGACTTCCAAGATCACTTAGAGAATCCGAAACAGAATGCCCAAATCTCAGTATAATGTTCTAGTTCAGCATAATGATTCCTGGTTTGTTTTATTGCTCAAGATGAAGAGGGGAAAAAAATGAAAGAGTTTGGAAGACCCAAAAAGCTTTTGATTAGCACAGCCTTTCCCACATTCTGTGGAGTTCAGCTGCAGGTTAAGACCATTTTGTCCCTCTGGCCTTATTCATAGGTTAGTCTCCGTATACGAGACTGGTTCCTCACATTTCCCATTGGACAAGACGGGGATGTTCCCAGACCTTATCCATGTTTTCATGGTCCTGCATAAAGGCCATTCATCCTTTGGCCTTTATTATTAGAATCTCTTTCCACAGAAGAAGGAAATCTGGCAAAAATACAGAATTGCTTCCTAACCATCATAAGAAAATGCAGTGAAACTTTTAACTTAACCCTGAACAGCTGTCAGTTCCAGGGACAGGAGGTGCATCATCTTGAACTGTTCTCCCCACAAGCAATATGGAGCTCTATAAGCACTGCAATACAGTGCTGATAAACACTGATGAAATTGAAGACAGTTATTCAAATCATTCAAATTTTCAAAAGAAATCAATCATTAAACCCAAGTTTCTCACTGATTACAGTGTGCTAGGAACACATCCTCCAAACTTTGAGAGCCTAATCCGAAACTCACCAAAATCAGATTGGTTTTCATTCAAGACTGTAGCATTAAACATAAGACTTCAATAAATAAGCATAAAAGTGTATTTAAATAAATTACAGTTAGACTTACAAGTTAAATTTTATGAAGACACTCTGGGAAGATTACTCTTCACTTGCTTATGTATTGCTTCATTTGAACTGCTAAGAAGAAATGGAATTACTGGAACAGATGGAACAAATCTGTTTATTTGCAGGTGATTACACACTATTTTCACTTGCTATCTGTGTTGCTACAAAGTCTAATTAGTACTGGTGTATGGTTGTACATCAGAGAAAATTTCCTACCTTCTTATAGCACCAAAAAGAAGTAAAAGACATTGCATGATCTCCAAGATTCTCCATAAAGACAAGCTTGCAAATCAGTGAAATACGAGTATAAATCCAGAGAAGTATTGATAGTCAGCAAGGAAAAGAAATCTATCTGAAGAGGAGGAGGATGGAAGATGAGCTAAAAATACTAAAGGATTCTCTCTGTGTGACCCATCTGTATGACAGGTGCTACTTTATGTGTCCATTGCTTTGAGAGATATAAATGTGCAATAGCATCTTTAAGTATAGACAAAGAGAGAGAATGGGAGGAAAGAGTAAAATGTGTTTGTCTGTATTTGAAATAGAACTAGATCATAGATTGTATTTTCAATTTAAGGATGAGTCATTCTTTCCCTGTTTATTACAGTCATCAAGTAACCATATATAACTACATATAGACAAAGAGAGGGTTGTATGGGGGCAGCAATTATTAATGGACATTACTGAAGGATAAATAAAGAGGCAGCTCAGAACTGGTATTCATTGCACACAGATGTCTGGACCATGGGCAGATGTCTTAAATTGTCTACACAAAGCGCTTTTGTGCTATCACAGTAATCTAAATTGCTTTGCATTTGGTTCCAGGCATTTCCACACACTGCTCTCCACCATACATAAATTCATGTTCTCAAATCCCATCTAGGCTTCAAGGGCCAAATTACATCCTGGTGTAACTCTGGCTTAATTTGCCTCAGTTTTATTGATGCAGACGAACATTGAGATTGGTGTTCTCAATTACAGGAGATCTTGTACATAACACCTGAGGTAATGGTGCTGGTTCTGGGGAGGGCATCCACTGCTGCGTGTTGGAGGAGATGACAGCACGGGCAGGAAGGAGGAGGGGTGATGCCACGGCTCCACGCGTGCTTTGTGTGAACTATATGGTCGTGACCAACACTCTTGAGGGAAGCTTGCCTCAAAGGTCCTGCTGTTCCTGGTTCAGAGAAAAAAGGATTGCCATAGCCTGCCTTCTAAAGCTTTAACTCAGGACCTGTGTCCTTTTCAATGCTGTCAATCATCATACCTACTGCCCTGGGCTACAGGGGAGCTCTAAGAAAACCACTCATCACTCTGAGACAGACTTTCCTGACTCTCTGATGTCTTAGAACTACTGCACTCCCACAGCAGGACTGTGCTTCACTGCAAATCAAGTCAGTGATGATTTAGGAAATAATTTGTATCCCCAGAGGAGGCATATCTTGCAGCAGAGACAGCCCAGCATAAGTTGCTGAGTTTTAGTTAATGGCCTCATTCTATCTAATGTGTCTGCTTCTGCAGATATCACTTACAGATGAACTGTGTGTTTTCTGTCTCCCCATTGTTTTAACATGGAAAATATTAGAATTAGGCTAGCACATAAACACACTGTCTAGGAACAGATTCGTGGGAGGAAAAGTTGACAGAGAAAGACAGATGGAGTAGTAGTTTGAATATATTATTTTGCATTGCAACCCTATGAAGAAAATGAGTGATGCATTTCCTGGTAAACATTTTATGAACAGTCACTTTATAAGGGTAAGATTGAAAAATCTCTCTCTCTTGTACTATTACTATTAGCACAGAATTATCTTTGATCTTAATTTAGTATCGATTTTTGCATGCAGTCAGAATAGCTTTCAAGGTATATGCATTTTTTCCTTCTTGCTTACCTGCTTGCTGTGGGAGAGCTGTCAGTTACCAGCTGAAAGGCTGGTAATATTAAGATATCCTGTACATAGTTGTTAACACTGAGAGTGTGCATAATACCACAGCCTTTCTTCCTCTTCTTGTCCTGATATGGAATGAAAGGCCAAAAGGAGTTATTTTTCTGTTATACTGGATCTTTTCAAACTATATACTCAACCATACAGTTTGAGTAAAGCCTTTTAGATTTCACTTAATCTTTAGCAATTATAACTGTGATGGACAAGACTTCTTGCTTTCTTCCACAACTCAGAAACATAAAAGTGTACAGAGAATAACCTACAGTTGATGGGTAAAAAAAAAAAAGAAAAATCAGGAAACAAAGAGTGACTGAGAGTGATGGTGTGGGTAAAGTAGCTGGGTGATGTTTTCAATAACAATGTGATAATGCTGAACTGCTGCAGACCTATTGAAATTCTTCTTCCATTCTGGTAAATGGTTGTTAATTATTGTGATACAGTTTAAACTGCAAGGATTGAAGAAGACATCTCTAGGATGGCATTTTGCCCTATAACGTCAGCCTACATGTGAGTATTGGCAAATTGAAGAATGAAGGGAAACATGTCTGGAATCTGTTTGGGATGGAAAAGCATAAGCAACCTTGACACTACCCTGAGCCAATTACTTGAGATGTGCTTGTCAACACTGCAGATCTTCAAATGTCCAGTGGAGTTCATGCAAACTAGATGAAATCTCAGGCAGTTCCTTGGTGGTACCTAAAATCAAGTTCAGGAAAAATGGAATAACCCTTTTGTAATATTGTAAAGGCACACTGCACAATGAAATAAATCCATAACTCAAGTGGTCTCAGCTCTAACAATAATAAACAGGGTCATAGTATCCAATATTTAAGCTCTGACTGCCTGATCATGGGTTTATTTATTATTAGAACCCATTATATATATAATATCCTTGGTGGATGGTGCTTCTCAGGAAAACTCCTTCTACAGTTAAAAATCTATCACATAGGGAATTTCAGAAGGAAACAACTGCTACACAAACCAGAAGGAAACAACTGCAACACAAACCAGCTGGGAATAACACTTTTTTCTGGAGTAAAATCTAATATTTTGGATCACGGCAAACTTTGGGTTTCATATTAAATTAATTTTTTTTTGTACTCTTGAAGATGTGGGAGGGGTTCAGTGAGGTTACCCGTGACAGCAGCGCAAATACACGGCAGTTTGAAACGATCCTGTGCAGTCTTTGTTGGCTTCAAGAACGAAGCCTGAGCAGCACCCGCCGCCCGGCTGCGCTCCCGGGAAGGTGCCGGGAGCGGAGGGAGCAGCTGGGCGATGCTTCGGCTCCCTCTCCAGGACATCGGGCTTAATTACAAATAAATCCTCCATCTCCGCCGCTCCTGCAGCCTTCTCACGGGCAAAGGGAGGAGCAAACCCCGGATGTCCCAGGCATAAGCCTAGGACAGAAGTTTCCCCAGTATAAGGTTCATTTCGATGTGAAGCGCAGTGAGAGAAGGATGCAGGCAATTCTGAGCACTCCTTAGGAAACGCTGCACCGGTAGTGCTCAGCACGTACAGACACTGTGAACAGACACCTCAATAACCAATTTTGCTCACTATGTGACCTGGCCACACTCTGAGCATCAGCAGCTCAGCTCAGCAGCCCCAGAAGCATCCCGCTCACACACACCACTCCCCCGGTCACATCAGGTCACCAGAGTGCGCTCCTGCTCGCCTGATGGGAAGCTGTCACTGACCCCAGCTCAGGGGCCAAGGTGTAACTTCTCTGCCTTCAGCACCCAGCAAAGGCAGGGTCCTTTTCTCAGATCTGTTTGTGGTCAGATTCACTTGTCCGTTGGGTTAATTTTCTCCAAATTTGAGGATAATTTCTGTTCTAGGTGTTCTGAAGACCCTCCAATAAGATAGTTCTTCATTTAGTTTGTGACACCCATCAGTCTCTAGCTATGTTCCCTTCTACTGTTGGTTTTGACCTCTTATTTAAAGGTCAGTGGTTCCTTTCTATTTTGTTAACCCAATTACCTTAAAACTGCATTTTATACATTTGCTTCTGGCAGACTTCAGCTGTCCAGGGAAGGCTGTGCAAAATCCTCCACAGAGGATGCAGGGTGAACAGGCTTTGGGTAGCAAGATTTTCATAGCAGGGAGATTACAGGGGTGGCTTCTGTGAGAAGCTGCCAGAAGCTTCTCTCATGTCCAACATCCAATACCAGCCAGCTCCAGGACGGATGCACTGCTGGCCAAGGCTGAGCCCATCAGGGATATGACAGCATCTCTAGGATAACAGAGTTAAGAAGGGGGAAAAAAGGCTACTGCATCCAGGAGAGAGAAGTGAGAATATGTGAGAGCAACAGCCCTGCAGACCCAAGGTCAGTGCAGAAGGAGGGGCAGGAGGTGCTGCAGATGTTGGAGCAGAGATTCCCCTGCAGCCCTGGTGCAGCCGTGCCCATGCAGCCCATGGAGGTCCATGGGGAGCAGAGATCCACCTGCAGCCCAGGGAGGTCCATGGGGAGCAGAGATCCACCTGCAGCCCAGGGAGGGCCCCACAGTGGAGCTGGTGAGTGCCTGAAGGGGGCTGTGACCCTGTGGGAAGCCTACCCTGGAACAGGCTCCTGGCAGGATCTTGGCCTATGGAGAGAGGAGCCCAGACTGGAGCAGGTTTGCAGGCAGCACTTGTGACCCCGTGGGGGTCCCACGCTGGAGCAGGCTGTTCCTGAGGGACTGCATCCCATGGGAGGGATCACACTGGAGCTGTTTGTGAAGAACTGCAGCCTATGGGAAGGACTCGTGTTGGAAAAGTTCATGTAGGACAGTTTTCTATGGGAGGGACTCCACAATGGAGCAGAAGATTGTGAGGAGTCCTCCACAGAGGAGGAAGGAGTGGCAACAGCCACCATGTCCTGTGCTGTGTTGTCCTGTGCTGCTGGTGGGGACAAGGGAGAAAAATTGGAAGAGTGCAAGAAGAAGGAATGGGTAGGAGGAAGGTACTTTTAAGATCTATTAAGATCTATTTTATTTTTTATTATCCTACATTGATTTGACTGGTAGTAAATTAGACTAATTTCCCCAAGTCACTTTTTTTCCTATGATGGTCACTGGAGACTGATCTCTCCCTGTCCTTATCTCAGCCCAGGAGCCTTTCCTTATGTTTTCTCTTCCCTGTCTAGCTGAGGAGGGCACTTGACATCTGGCCAGGGTCAACCCACCACACAGGAGCACAGTAGCTGCAAAACGATGGATTACCTCTTGTTTTATCAGAACAGCACTAATTTCACAGAATCACAGAATACTCTGAGCTGGAAGGGACCCACAAGGATCATCAAGTCCAACTCTTAGGTGAATGGCCCACAGAGGAATCAAACCCACAACTGTGGCATTATTAACAACCTGCTCTAACCAAATGAAGTCTTGAGAACCTGACAGTTGGGAGCTGACAGACATAAAAACAGAGAGACCTAAGAACCAAGAAGGAGCAGATTTAATCAGTAAAGCAAATAATCAGGTGATGTGAATTATAGGTTAAAAATTAGGAGGATAAACAGCTGAAAACGGGTCTCATCAATATAAATATGGCAGTCTTTCTATTTAAGCCAAGACTAAAAAGGTGTTAACACTTTGATTTCTATGCACAACTGAGAAAGGGGATTTTTTTGTGTGTGTGCGTGGTGCTATAAAGGAGAAAGCACCACACATAGAGGCTGAGCAAATGAACAATGAAGCTGAGCCTGGTGCAGAGGTGAGAGCTCTACGGCTACTAAACATAAATTATCTTACTTAAGGCATTAAATGTATTAACTTTTCTGGTTTGTCTTCCCTGATTTTCTAGTGATGACTAAGGAAAATCCCTTTTTCCAACTGCCTAGTCTAGAACAACTGCTCTAAACTTAAGGCTAGCTTAATGTTCTGAGGAGAACTTTCTGAGCAAGAAATTTGTTATCAACTTGTCACAGCTGAAACTGCTGCTAATCCCTGTCTTCTCTTACAGGTTGCTACTAATAGAGATATTTTTCTCTGGGGTGTGGACTCAAGCGACATCAGGTAATGCTGCTGTAAACTGATCAGTTTACATCAGTTCCAGGCTTTTCCACAGGTGATTTCTAGGCTTGTGTGTGTGTTTCAGAAGAGTCTGAAGCTCTTGTGGCAGCCTTACTTGCATGTTTTCATCTCCAACTTTAAACATACAGGGATTTGCTGGAAACTACACTCTTTAGTTTTATGTGTTACTATATTAAGCAAATGTTTCTACCTTTCCTCACTCTGGTAACAAGTACTGATGGATTAATAAGGACTTTATTCTTATTTTCTTGAGTGTAGTTGTTGTTAGTCACCATACAATAGGTAAGGTCTGTTATCATAATATAACCAGCTGGTAGCTGTGTACCAGGCAGCTGTTTGCTCATTCTTCATCTCCTCCCACCCCAGTGGAATGGGGAGGAGACTCAGGAAAAGCATTGTGGATTGAGAACAATTTTTTAATAATTGGAACCAAGTAAAATATGACAATACTAAGTATAATCATAATTTTAATTTTTGAAGTTATAAAGCCTAAGAAAAACTTGTGATGAGTGATACAGGTGCTCATTACAACTGATGCCCAGTCTGTCCCTGGGCAGTGACTGGTGCCTCCAGCCAGTTCTCCCCAGTTTATATATATAGGTCATGACACTCTATTTTATAGAATATACATTTGGCCAGTTCAGGTCAGTTGTCCTGACAGTGCTACCTCCTGGCTTCTTGTGCACCACCTCCATGACACAGCATGAGCCATTTAAAAATTCTTTGGCTTGGTGCTAAGCACTGCTCAGCAACAACCAAAACTTCAGTATGTTATCAGCATAATTCTTGCACTGAATCTAAAATACAGCTCTGTACCAGCTACGAGGAAGAAAATGAACCCTATCTCAGCCAGAACCAGGACAAATATTATGAAGATAGCAGTGATTCACCTCAGAGGAAACAGTTTTCTTAGCCAAAAGCCTTTCCTTACAAAACAGAGCTGGTCCTGAAGCAGCAGATGCAGAGAGCTGTTTCTGGGGCTGTCTGCCCTACTCACTGTGAGTCCTGTATAAAAGGCATGGGCAATCCCCAAAGATCAAAGTAAATAGATAATGGAGAAGATTATCTAGCTTCTGCACTGAATCCAGTTAGTAGCTTGGACTATGGGTGGAATAGGGTCATGTTCACTGGCATCTGTCTACTGCTCCTTAGTGTGACCATCTCTGATGTGGGAATTGTATCACTAGTAAACTTCAGCCTACAGTGCTGAACTCTCTTGGGAAAAGAATCCTCTCAGCTCTTAAAACGCATCATTATTGTAAAAGGTCTAGTTGGTGTTAGCTAATGGCACCATGGAAACTCCTGTTGGAAGCAACAAATCCCCATTTATTACACGTGCATGTCAAATGAGAAGCTGTCTCTGGTCTCTAGTCCTACACTTAGGTCAGTGTGTACCTGCTTCCTGCCTGTAAGAGGTTTGGGAGCCATGGCCTGGTTTATGTTGTGGTGAGCTTGGGACTGGAGCTTCTCAAGCCGTTGCCTTTGCTCCTGTGTGGTCCTTTCCCAGTATGAGCCAGCTGGTTTCTGGTACTTGGGCAAGTGACCAGGGTAGGCTGATGGAGAGCTTCTATGGCTGCTCTCCATCCAAACTGGCTTTTGGCTCCTCTCGTGAATAGAGGGGTGAAGGTGCAGGTTTCTGGTTATTTTGTGGTTTGTTTGTAGGCTTTTGTTGGTTGGGATTTTTTGGTTTAGAGGTTGGGGTTTTTTCTCTGTTCCAGACTGTGTGGGACTTTCACGTTCTGTTTTATTTCATCCAAGGTGTTCAGATTGGGGCAGCCAACATAGTGTGTTTTTGACCCTGTTCCAGAATCCTGTTTCCATGACCAGCTGTTGCAGGTATCATTGCCAAATCATCAAACACCATTACTAATAGGATGCTCATTTTGGAGCTAGCTTTTCTCCTGGAATTGCTGCCAGTATAAACATAACCTCTCACCCCTCCTGACCAGAGATGTGTGACTGTCATAACACTGACTTTATAAAGCAATCTGGGAAGTAGCAGATTTGTTTGTGTCTTATTTTGAATCCCCATCTTACCAGCTTTTTAATACTTCCAACACAGGACCCATGAGTTTAGAGTGCTTGGGGAGTCTTCTGAGGATAACACTAAGTGTGGAATATTTTGAAGAAAAGTACTTTTCTCTTTTTGTTATTGGTAAGTTTATATAGAAGAACTTGGCAAGAGAATTACACCTGGTGAAAAGTTTAAAATTTTCTGAGGTGCTTCTATACTAGAATTCCCTGGATTATTCTACTATTATAGAGCTTAGTATGTTGGATCTCATTATAAGTAAACCCAACTGCTACCTTGATTTCTATGTAATCTATACTGTCAACTTGTTTTTTGATAACTTAGCCATAATTAGACTTGATTTTGCTGTCTTTGGGCTCAGATTGAAATGCACATGGTGGTTTCTAGGCATGTTAAAGCTGGTGGATTTTCTTTGTGATAAGGATGTTTTCTAGTAACAGCACATACTGTTCTGGAAATTCACTAGCTGAAGCTGGCACATTATTTATTTTTGCGCTAGTGGCTTTTCACATTCTTGGCTTCAGCTTGGTGGAGGCTTTTACTTAATGTTAAGAAAAATTAGCTGGGCCCTCTAGCTATGGACTTAGTAGTTAGCAAATGATACATTTCTGTGAAAATCATCACAGACATGCCCTGGAAGGGCACAGTGATAATACTTTTGGGCTATAAACACCGTCTAGAAGATTATGTGTGTCAAATGTAAATTTAGCCTTGAAAAAGCTCTCCATGCCATCCATTTTTCTAGAAGGTTAAACTTGTGTCAAAACCCACTTAAAATGTGTTCTTTGTTCAGACATCTTCACTCATACACAAACAGAGTCTGCAGCTGGGATAAATATATCTTAAACCATAAAGCAATTCTTTTTGGAAGGAAAAAACACAAAACAGTAAAAAGCTCAAAACCATAAATATGGTTTGTGTATCTGTCCTGGTTTAGGGCAAAAAGCATCCAAGCTAAGCTTTAGTGTGTTCATCATCCTGGTGGGTTGTCTCTGGAAGAGACTGCTGGGCAGGCATGAGAGAAACATCAGCCTGTGCCAGCCACAGGTCAGCGCCCTGATGTTGCTGTTGTCATCTGCCACCGTGTTGGTGATTTGGGTTTTTTTCTGTCTTCAGTCCTTCAGCTGTGCTCCCTGTCCCTGTGAGCCTGTAATTTTACCATTCTTTCTTTCTTTCTTTGCACTTTGTCACAGCTCTTTCCCCACTTTGCAATTCTCTGAGCCCAGGGGAAGCAGCTGGGCTGTATCAGAGCAGGTTCAGCTGAATCCTTATGCCAGAGCGGGTTTCTCAAGGAGTCAGCAGAGCAGGAGTTATAGTTGCTAATAGAGCTCTTTACTATCTATTTGCCTGTAGATCAGTCTGGCACAGCCTGGGAGCTTGATGAGGCCATGGCAGCACAGTGTGGCTATACAATAACTTACACCACCTGGAGGAGCATTGAGTTCTGTGCTTCTGCACTGAGCTGCCATTCTCACTTAGAGGTAAGTCTGTGACAGACATTTGGACTACAGTGCTCTTGTACACTAACTTTGTGAGAAATTGCTGAATTATTAATGGACGTTAACTGAGGTGTCATAATGTTCTGAGTATCTGTTAGCAGAGAATAATTTAATTTTCATCAAATGTATCCAGAGGTCTGAGAATATTCCGTGGTAATGCCATTTGGAGGGCCTACAGATGAAGACATGAAGTATTCCATGTGTGCCCTTAAAGGGCAACTATTTTCTTGTGAATTACAATAGGAAATTGCATCTGGCAGCTGTGTTGCACTCTGTCCTAGCAATATTTAGTGTCCTGAGACACATCAAAATAAAAACTCAAACTTTGATTGCTGGCTCACTGCTACTATGTCATAAGACACAAAATCAGCTGTCTCTTAGGTTAGTTTATTTTCCTATTGTCCAATTCTGGGGCTATGCAAAAGGAACAAACCTACTGCCCAAAGTATTTATGTTGCTGTGTAGCTATCCACCTGTGTGCATTTATCTTGTGTAGTTAATGACGTTGAAAGTGATAATGCTTCAGTATGGAGCTGCTCTTCTGTGCAGAGGCTGGTGGGTGAGTTTTGTAATTCGCTTTAGGGTCGCAAGGATAGGTGGTGCTCAGCTAGAGAAAATCAATCTAACGAGTAAACGTTCCCTTTGCCCATGCAGAAAGATGTGTTCACAGTAACTATACAAATCAAAGCATCTCATACTCCTGATATGAGCAATGCTACAACTCTTCTGAAAAGTGCAAGTTGCCATTATGGTCCATGGAGTCCCAGAGAGTTAATATGTCAAAGTAACTACATGGAGGTAAGTACTGCAAGATGCTCTCTTAGATCGTGTTTCCAATGCATATTCCTAGAATCTAATCAGCTTCAGACTGTCCCACCATGAGCAGCTTGTTAGTGAGTGTACAGTATGTATCTTAATTTAAGTGATACATTTATATTATGATTCTATATTAGTACTAATAGCTAATAAAGCTATAAAATAGTATTCAAAGGCTTAAGCTCATAGATTGAACTCACTGAATGTGGCCCCAACAAATCTTATTTGAGACAACAGAGGTGTATACCTCCTAAAGGAAGTTTCCCTGCTGAATTGGCTGGGGAGGAGTGCAGAAGGGGAAATGGACTCCTCTTGGAAGAGGATGTGGGAATCAAGAACAAACTCTGGTCTTAAATGGAAATAGAAAGTAGAAGATAGGTGGAAAATAAAAAGAAACTGAAATCAAGCAGACTATAGGTAGATCACCAGGCATGGTGGCATCTCTGTCTAGGAAATGCTGGTTGCCCTTGAAAAAGGCTTGTAGGGTGTTGAAGACAAAGAAATAAGTGCTATTAGCAAACTCCTTACAGATGTTTTTTCCCCCTCAGGTTTCTGTCAGGAGGGAGGTTCCACAGACTATAAAAGACTTTGTTCAAGATAACCCTGAGGATTGGACTTGTGTATTCCCAGAAGTAAAACTACAGCTTTTCTTTCTAGTAAAAGCTAGTGCTACCTCTGACACAACCATCTTTCTTTTCTTTAGCTGTACAGTACTTTCAAAAAGTACTTAAGCAGAGAACTTCTGTATCAAGTTTTAGTATATTTTTATAGATTAGAAGTACAGATGGCTGTAGGCTGTGTCTCCAAGGAAGAAATCGAGTCTTCCCGAGGCGAGAGATTGTGCAAACCCCCCCCCCAAAAAAAACCCCACTAAACAACAACAACAAAACAACAACAAACACAAACTCTAAGATGTCATGGCCCAGAAAAAAACTGTGAAGAGGCTTTTTTTTTTCTTGGACTCTGCATGTGCAGAGTCTGCAGCAGTGCAGTTAGTGACATTAATTATTCTCTGATGCCCTTAACACGGAAAGTATTCTGTATGTGTGAGGTGGGGAAAGCTGGATATCCCACTAGTAAAATTTAAAGTAAGGCAACAAAACTGCTGAGCAATTCAACACAGTAAATCATTCAATGCAGTAAACCTGTTATTTTGAACATCATGTTTAAATTATTGATTAATTTCCCTGGGTAGGCAAAGGCAGAAGAAGGCTCAATATGGCAAATAGTATTTCATCAGCCAGAAGAAAAAAGGGCTCTGCTTGTGAGCAATGCTTGGAGTGCAGGCTATGGACTCAACACCACAGACTCCAGGGTTCTGCTGCGGGTGCCATACACTGCTGCCCAAGTTCAGCTGGTCGAGGTTGGTGTGCTCCTTCTGGCCCAACAAGCTGTCAGGCTGTGCAGGTCTAACCAGATGCCTTCTTTACAGGATCAGGGAATCACCTTTTCTGTGCTGAGATCAAGTACCTTTTACAAATACCAGTGGGTGATCCTGATGGTGGATACTGCTGTGGCATGTCCTGTAGGTAAGGAGCGTGGTACCATGCTCCAATGCCAAAATGTACAGGGACAGACTCACAGCTCGTGAGCTGACAGCTTTCATGTCTTGTCCCTAAGATGGTGTGGACTACATAAACAAGACGATCATCTGGACTGTTCCAAAGCATATTCCACCACTCTCTGCTGGAGTGAATAGCTTTAAGGATGTCCTTGTGGAAGCTGGTGTGGATCTACGCAAACTCTCTGCCAAGGAAATGGCTTCCAGGAAATATGTGTTATTGAATGAGTTAAAAGCAATTACAATGAAGATTCCAATAGGTGCAGAAGGTGGTTATTACAAGGTAGGTGACTTATATGAGGTGCCACGCAAGCAGTATTCTGGGATATTTGTTTTCTGATGAGGAATTATTCTTCATATTGCGCCCTTCAAATGAAAGATGGGAGTGAGGGAGAACAAAGGGTTTTTTAAAGACTCCAGAAGCCCTGACCAAAGATAGCATTTGTAATCACCACTTTATGAAGAATTTTTTTTTCTTGCAAATGCAGGTAGACAGGATCCTACACTGAACTATTGATTCATGATTTCCTCAGGCTAACACAGAGCTTTCATGTATTAGTCCTGATGTCATACTCCTTGGAGATGATCCTAACTGGATTGTAAAGCATATGTGGGTTCTGTTGTATTTTACACAGACCACTTAAGAGAATGGGAATAATCTATTAGTCCAGCAGACCGTGTGCTCTTGAGATGAATTGGGACTACACAACTAAATCTAGCTGCTTGGGGTGAAACGACCCCTGGGCAAATGTAGCAACTGAACTTCTGGTGAAGTTGCAGGAGCAGCCCTATTCACTGAGAAATAGTCCCCTGCTGCTTTGAAACTTGGGGAGTGGGAGATCATTTTCCTAAGGAAATCTTCTGAATACTCTGAGGTAATCTAAACAGGGATACAAGAGTTCAGGATTCCTGAGCAAAAAGGGCAATTGGTTGGGGCTGTAGATTTAGCTGACCTTGATATGCTCCAATGTAACTTTAATGTAAAATCAAGCCATACTAAAGGGTGCTGATTTGAAATTCTAGACTTCTGTGAGCAATGGACAGTTTGGGGTAAAATACGCCATCAACCTGTTCTTGGAACACCAGTGGGAAGACAACAAATGGAGACTAACCAAACATACTATCATCAAGGAGATAGAAACACCCTTTGAACAAGCAGAAGTTGCTATAACCAGTAGTAAGTAGCTAGACACTGAATTTATGAAAGGTTTTGGTACTGTTAAGAGCTTAATGCTATTTGTTCCTTTTCAGATTTAAATCTTAGTGCAAGGCTAATGAATGTTACAGTGGGAACATTCCTCCCAGATGTTGAGCTTGTGAACTTAACCATTGAAGGGGTTGCTGTGACTGTGCCTGAAGCTGTTCAGCATGGCTACCTAATACACAGGAGCAGATATTCTAATGGAAGCAAGGCATACGTAATAGAAGTCCCACTTGATGCACCAAGTGTTAAAAAAGAGGTGTGTGCTAAGACACTGCAGCATCCTATGGTATAGAAATGATGGTATCACTTGGTGATTTTTCATGTCTAAATATGATTTTCCTAGTACACGAGAGAGGACATGAGAGCATACACCCTGAATGTCACACTCACATTCATTGCCTATCCATCAAGTGAGACCTTTGTCATCCCAGTAATTGTGCTGTCAGCTGTGAAAGATGCAGGTAAACTTTGTGGAACTTGGGCAAAACTGCACCAACCTGGCTGCAGATTCTGGCTGTGAACTGGGCTGATTTCAGCCAGGGATACTGCCAGTCCCAGGGAGCTGTATTAAACTGTTGGCAGCTGGCTGACTCTTGGCTGTTTTGCAGTACTGCCCAGTGCGAGAGGGTTTTGTGATGGGAGGAACCTTCATCTCATTATCACTCGTGGGAATGTGGACCAAAACTGGCTACCTTTCATCTCAGACTGGCACGTGACCCAAGAGTCTGCACAGAACTACAACTACATTCTGAGGGACAATGGCACTCACCTGGCAATCTCTGTCCCTTTCCTTTCTCCCCATGTGAGCTATGAGGTAAGCCTGCCAACATGTAGTAATTGAAAGGCATGTTCTAGCTGTGAGATGTCAACAAGACACAGTATATCCTGGGAACAAAATAAAACTTCTCTTTGAGACAGTCTTCAAAGGTATAATGGAGGATTACTTTCTGCCCTCGTAAGAAAACGTTAATTTCCCTTGGTCAATGTTGGCAGAAATAGGCAAGGAAAAAAATCCCATATTCTGCATTTACTTAATGGCTGAGTGTCTTTAAGGACTATACCTGCTATGAAGTTTGTATTGTATGTTTTTGCAAAACAACTGACAAAGCTCACTGTGTGAGCTTCTAGATTAAAAACATCTTGTTTAAATACATCCTGTGGATTTGAGTTTGCTCAAGCATCATTATCTTTGGCTTGTGATAACCTCACCTCTTTGTTTTTGAATGCTTTAGAGGAACAATGTGTCTTTATTCTCTTGTTTAACCTGTGATTGTCATCTCTAGGGCTTTCATACCTCTGCAATAAAGGCTTCATTCTACTTAACCTTGAAGGATGGCATCACCTTGGCTCAGAGGAGAGATTTCTCAGTTTCCTGCGTATTTTCACCTTCAGAGCTAATACGTAATAGCATGTTGGGGATTAGCCGTTAATGCTATTTAAGTTGCAAAACTAAGCCATGCAGTCTGAAATGTTTCTAGGTTTCAGAGTTGTGTGGCATTCTGTTTGCTTGTCAGATTTCCTACCAGTTAATATGCCACAAGGCAAGTCAAATTATATATTGGAGTGACTATCCTGCCTAGGACAGGGGAAGGAAGTGGAGAAGTCTACTTCCCTGCACATCTCCAGAATCAAGAAGATTTTTAAAGGGTTTTTGTGGTTGTATTGAGAATTGAATGAGGTGGGGGTTTTTGGTGGAATGTGGGGAGAATCAGCATATAAATTAGTCATTCTAAAGCTACTTATCAATATTAAATGTATTGAATATCTTGGCTAGAAAAATGCTTTTGAAGAGAGTGAGAGCTCCTTGTGAGCTGCAAAAAGAAATTTCCAGCAAATCCATTCAGACCATCTTTGTTATTAGGCTACAAAAGGAGTTTGAATGCTGATTTGTGTGAAAATGTATATTTCTTTTTCAGAGTGCCTGCCCAATGGCACTGTGATTATTACTGCAATCAAACTGGTGGGTGGTGAAGACCTGGACACTGCTCTGCTTGTCTTGAGGGACAGACAGTGCAAACCCAGTCTAGTGACAGAGAAGACTGCAACCTTCAAGTTCAATGTGAACACTTGTGGAACAAGCAGAAAGGTAAGGACTTAGCCACATGAAGTTTACTCTGTTTCAAGGTAGGGTTATTGCTAGACCTGGCAGAGGTTCAGAGGTGAGCAAAAGCTGCATGGAAGTCACAACTGAAACCAGCACAGTAGTACATCTACACTCTCTTTCTGAGCTCATTAAATTCACCTGAGCAGAATTTCTTATTGAGTAAAAATGTTTTTTCAAGGTCAGAGGTGCTTTCTGAAACTAGCCTTCTGTTTGATACCTCTGAATTGTTTCGTGGTGGGCTTGAATGCGAGTTTATTCTGGTCAGATATACTTGTACACCTTGCAGAAGCTCTTTGGGTATTGCTAATGACTACATGGCCAAAGACTAGAGTGGGTACTGTTCCTACCACCAAATACTCTACAAATAGAACACAGACAAAATAACAAATAATCAGAACTAAGTTCAGATCATCAAAAATGCAGCTTGTTTCTGCATTGTTGCGTTTCATTCTACACACTGATTCACTAAACAAATACAGCTATTGTTTTTCTAAGGAGCCATGCACTCCCTTTCTAGGGTGTTCTGTCATATTGAAGATAATAAACTTTCTTCTTGACTATGGCATAGCTGTCAGCTATGGTCAACTTTAGTTCAGTGGGCATTGGGCTATGGACTGGTAATTTCTGGCTACTTCTAAGCATAGTCTGCTCACAGCAATCTGGCAGTCAAGTGGAGGGAATGTAGATATTGTGCCAAACACAAATCAGACTCTAATGTGACTGTCCTGTTTGTAATGATGTACATCTTTCAGTTCAACAGCACAACTGTGACATATGAAAACGAGGTACTCTATTTCAGGCCTGGCAATGATACACCCATGTACCAGTAAGTGTCATTCCCTAAGGAAGGGTTGTACATGTTATTTTGGCTGTAAAAAATCTAATGCTAAACTTCTTCCCTCAGACTGAAATTTCTCTGCTCGTATGCAGTCAAGCAGACTGCTGATGTTCGGTATGAACCTAAGAAGAGCCCACCACCCAGTATTAAGCCAGGGTTTGGCTGTCTTGCTCTTTCATTGAAGCTTTTCAAAGGTAACATCTATGATTAGACTCTATAAAATCACTGAATGGCTGAGGCCAGAAGGGACCTGAGATTGATCTTGCTCATCCACTCTGCTCAAGCAGGGCAGCGTGGAAATTGTTGCTCAGCAGCATGTTTTTAAATATATCAGAGGATGAAGTAGAAAATTTGTAAGGCCTCTAACAGGAACTTTCTATTCCAAAATGCAACAAAAATGGACAGATATCTGTAGTGGAACAAACTTAGCATCACTGATGTGTATGGTTTTCCTGCTTCGTCTGGGCATGATGTAAGCTTTGTGTAGTGAATGTGATTCCAGCTTCTCTCTCCTGTCAGCTCCTGAAGTGTTGCTGAGCAGATTCAGCAACTCATTGCAGTAGTTGTCACCTGTGACAAAGATGCAGTTCTGCTTTAAAATGGTACTGATGCCAGCAGAAAGGGCTGACTTGAAGCCTGAACCAAATACTCACAATGACTGGAATGGCCATTGTGATTTATTTTTAATTGATTTTCTCTTCTCACTACCTTTGAGACAATTTTGAATAAAAATCTTACTCTAATGGCTTTTTGCAGAAGGAGTGTTTCATTTCTGGATCTGCAGAACTAGGGTATATGGTTGGGATTTTTGCTTTCATTGCTGATCTTAATTTCCTGCCATTCTATCCCCATTTCTTGACATTTGTATGCTGTCCCAAGTTTTAGTATTCCTGTGCCAGAGTAAATGGCAGTGGAAAAAAGAGTGCAGCAGAAAGTTTGTGAATACTTACTCCATAAAAAGGAAGCTCCTAATATCAATACTCTCTTGCAGAGAAATCCTATTCAGAGCCCTATCAGGAATCAGAATATCCTGTGGTAAAATACCTGACGGAGGCTCTGTATTTTGAAGTTGAACTGCTCCAGCCTAAAGATGCAAGACTAGACCTAAACCTACATGACTGTTGGGCTACCAACTCCCAAAGCCAGGACAGCCTACCCCAGTGGCACATCCTTATGCATGGGTGAGGAAGGCTTCCCTCCTCTGTTTGGTAACTGCTCAGCACAAGGTGCTGTACCTCAGGTGGGAGGAAAGGGGAAGAGGCAGAGGTGGAAGTGGCAGAGGTCACCTTGTAGGCAATTGCTGCTAATCGGCGTGGCACTTGTTGGTGTCAGCACAGTGGCTGTGCCTTCTGGGGGCAGCAGGTCATGTGAGTGGCCAGAAGCAGTTCTAGCTGGAAAGAAAGAGCAAGAAGCAACCCTGACTGTGGGAACTGGGGAGATGCTATTCGTTTCCCTATGGCACAAGGAAAATGGAGAGGGAAGCTCTGTTGTATTTCACCTCTTTTCTGTGTTTGAAGATCTGGTTGAAGGTTTAGATTAAATACATTTTCTCTAACTCTCCCAAACAGATGTCCAAACAACAAAGACTCCTACAGAACTGTCTTCCACAAAGTTAATTACAGCCTCAGAGTAAAATTTCCTCAGCACCTCCAGAGATTTGAAGTGAGGATGTTCACCTTTGTCCAGGACGCATCTCTGTCACAAGAGCAGGTGAGATGTCTCCGTTCTGTCATCAGCTGTCCTCAGCCCCGACAGGTGAGCCCAGGGTGGTGCATGCAGCCAATGCTGTGTCAGGGCTCAGCTGGCCAGTGCTGCCTGGGGCTGTTGGACACCTCCTTGAGGGCACAACACTCTGGAAGTGGTGAATAAACACCAGCCACTTGTGTTCAGTTCACAGAACAAAATTATAGACTCATTCAGGTTGGAGCAGACCCCCAAGCTTCTCATGACCAGCCAACCTTTGATGACCACCATACTCACCAAATAATATTGTGAAGTGGCACATCTACTCATTTTTTGAACACTTCCAGGGATAGTGACTCCACCACTTTCCTTGGGAGGCTGTTCCAATGCTTTGTTACTTTTTCAGTGAAAAACTCTTACCAAATACCCAACCTAAACTGCTCCAAGTGCAATTTGAGGCCATTTTCCCCTTGTCCTGTCACTAGTTGCCTGGGAAAAAGGCCACCCTCAACCTTGAAACAACCTTCATATCCTTTGGGATCGGGATGCATTGGATTCCAAATAAGAGTTCCCTGAACATAATCTAAGTATTCTTGTCTTGTAGCTGTATTTCCACTGTAGTGTGGTGATCTGCAACACTAGGCAACAGCCTTTAGATGCTTTTTGTCCAAGGAGATGCAATCCTGGGAAACACAGACTTGGTAAGAAAATAGGCATGTCTCAAGTGTCTCCTGTGTTTTTGCTCAGCAATTTGGCGTGTGCTCTCACAAGTCATGTCAGGTCGCAGACTTCTAGTCCTAAATTATGCTGTGCAGGGAATTAAAAGCTGAAATGTCTTACAGCCCACAGTGCACATCCACATGGGCAAGTGTCGTCTGGACCAGTGCTTATTAGGAAGAAAAACAATAAGGAGAGGTTGGTGTCAGTCTTAATTTACACTACTGGAACACCAAGTGTACTGCTGCTGTGACGTGACACACTTGTGTGTCCCTGTCTTCTCCCTGCAGGTGAATGCACCAGCCTCTGACAGACTAAAGAATTACTTCATTTTGTGAAGTTGCAATTAAGTGGCCTAAGCAAGCACAGCCTGGTGCCAAGATTCAAAAGTAAAACTGTTTCTGTGGTATCTACTGGGAAAATAGATTGTCAGTGTCTGTGGAGAAAAGGGTCAACTAACCAATACTGGGTGTAACTCTAAGTTAAATTATTGTATTGTTCTTCTCTGTTCCTCTACAGCATTAAACTCAATCTTTTGTGTGTTCATCTGGCCTAGCCTGCTCAGCTAACATGTCTGAAACTTATGGTGCTTTGCAGTTGGAAGCATTGGTTTTGGAGTAGGGGAGGAAGATGGCAACAGGTGTGAACTTAATTGTAAATCACTTCAAGCCTTTTTTTTAAGCTTCTGCATGAACAAAGGACTGCAAGGAGCTTGATGTCAGTAAAAGAATGTGGGGTTTTTTTGAGAAAGATGGGATGAACATCCTTGATCCTGCAGTGGCTGTGACAGGAAGGCTGTAAACTGTAATCCTTGCAGGAGTGTTGTGGCTCTGCAATGTCAAGTTCCTTTCCCCAGGTGGGTCAAATCACTCCTAGGTAACATCAGTGACTGCTTATCTGAGTATCCTGTCAGCCTAAATGGAAACAATTTTTAGTGAAGATTTGTAATAGTAATAATGACAGCGCATGGACTCTATCTGCAAAGTGTTAAGGATTTTCTGTGCTAGAGAACATGATGCTTAGGGGTTCCTGTCAGGTTTTCATAGGTGTGTTTTGGTTTGCTTTTTTTTAATGGGTAAAAAATTTCTTGGTTTCTTCTTTGCATCTGAACAGTGGTGTGAAAAGAGTTTGGATTCAATATTGTCTTTTCCTGTTCTAATGAAAGCTACTGCTTAGCATGAATCTTGATCCCTTAGGGGTAAATACTCAATAATGGGTGTCTGCTTTTTAACTTTAGATTAAAGAGAATTATACAACAGGAAGTTTCCATGAAAGCTAACTTGAGCATGAACATTTTTTGTGACTCTATTAGCACTTTGTAAGACAGTATGGAGTACAAAAATTGAATCTCTGTTGCAGCCTATACAGAGATCCCACTAAAGAGTTTGTGCTGTATTGCAGCTCATGTAATTCTTGTTTGTCTTCCAGTTGCCTGCTAAGCATATGTGTAGCAGATCTCTTACTGTCATTTCTGGAAAAATCTGTATGGACTTCATGATGAGGAATACATCAAAACTGTTTCCCAGTAGAGAAGGGTATTGTGATGAAGGATTCATTTTGCTACTCCTGTTGTAGGTGAAAACTAAAGCCATGGAGCTGTGAATTGAGGAATATCAAATGGGAATAGCAGGAAAATGCAGAACACATCAGCCTGACAGCAGATTTGACAAGTCAGTGACTTGGTGCCCAGTGCTTCCCCTGCATTGACCCACTGCTCTGAGGACTGGGTAGTGCTCAGTCTGCAGGCAAAACCCATTAAGGAATCAAGGGAGACACCTCTAATGTGCTGCCAGGGTTTTGCACCTAAGAGAACCCAACTGTGGGTGCTGTAAGTGGTCTGGTGTCTTCCTTGTGTCTTACATTGTGCTGTTTCCCCAAGAAATGAGACTGGTAAGCAATATTTTCTCCAGCTGAGTGAGTGACAATCTTCACCTGCTTTCACAGTGCTCTACCAGCACAGCACAGGCTGCCTTGAGGAGCCTGAGGCACCTTCTTTCTTACTTTTATGTGGGGGAAAAGTGTAACACTTAGAGACTGCTGTGAGAAGCAAGCCTGCAGTTGGGCAGCCTATTTCAGTACTATTAACTCTGCCTTAGTTGTGGCTTCCTGGGTTTTCAGTATTTTCTTCAAACCGAGACTCAAGGACATCATGAGGCATAGAAATCTGGTATTTACAGTCTTGTCTGAGACACTTTCATTTATTTTCATAAGCTTAGTCAACACCTTGAGATGCTTTATCTGTTGATGGGCTTTTAAGAGTTGTAGAAAAGCAAGGTGATGCCCAGTACACTGTGACTCTACTATTCAGCTCTTCTAAAAGCTTTGTTTAGTGCCCTTTTGAAGGATGAGTTATGTAAAGAATCATCTTCTCTATGAACCTATCTGATATGTGGGAAAATTCAAGGACATTTCTCTCCATGGCTGGACAAGGATTTATATTAAGCTTCTTGTCAGATGTTCCAACAGCCTGTGAGATACACAAAATCCATTTGAATATCTGCAAAATCTTTTAAAGACATGACAGTAGTACTCTCTCAACCTCAGAGGTGTCTGTTTATACTAAAATTCAGGAACTGTCTTCCAGGTTATATATATATATAAAAGCAAAAAAAATCTTCAAGTGTTTTATCAACACCTCTTTGCCTTTTAAGTGGATATTTTATGACCACATGCTTTTCCCCTGGTATTTGGGATGTTATTTTTATATCCCTGTTAACACAAGTTGAAAGCAGATCAATCTTCTTTGTTTATGCTTAATGTCTTCTGCAATTTCAACAGGTGAATGACAAAAGTGTAAGGGAAAAGAGAAGTCTGGTGTGATTTGTTTTTATAGGAAAATGGGAACAATAACAGAAATGTACCGCAGATAGTTATTTCCATTTCAAATAAATGTTGGCAAGTCACTGCTAATAAATAACCTCATATCTGGTCACTGATAGGCAGAAATCTCATTTTTTTCTATAGTCTGTATTCAATGACAGCTAGTATTTTAAAACTTTACAGTTTTGGTGACTTAAAGTAGCAACAACCTAATAATACTGAAAAACTAATAAAATTGACATTTACTTTTTTTCTCCCCATTAATTTTCTCTCACTGGCATATTCCTTTGCTTTTTCTTTTAAATGCCAAAGGCTTCAGTAAGTGCTATGCACCTCTATCCAGAGGAAAACATGTTCTGACCATGTTCTAATGATTTGGAAAGCTTAACAAAGTTCAAGTCTTGGCTTCTGCCACAAGTCTGTTTGAGTCTTTAGGCACTTCCATATCATTTCTGCTTTTATTTGTGCCTGTGAGTCCAGAAACACCTAAACACAGCATTAGCTGGAATTCTGGAAGGGCATGTGCTTGGAAAGAAATGCTTTAAAACATAAATAAGTGAGTCTTTCTCCTTATCATGACATCAAGTACTGTAAGAGTGCAAGCCTGGGCTGATCTTTGTGTATAAAGAAGCAAAAAGTCACGGCCTTGATCAGGGAAGGGGGTTCAGAAGGACCCAGCTTCTATAGCTCATTAGAAACAGACAGCTTTATTGGGATCTGTGAATTCTCTTTCCAGTTTCCTGCCTGTTAAAGGCAGTAAGGGGCTTTGTGGTTGCATGGCAGATAAGTTGGGAAGCAAAAGTCAGTCAGATACTGCCCCTTAGAAGCTGGGGATGTATTTGTGTTTTTGTGGAGTATTTTTCTGCGAGGCAGAGCTGGAAGGACAGCTCCTGGCCTCCCTAGTCTGAGAGGATGTGGCAGCTCCCAGATAAGCAGCTCTCCCAAGGAACTGGCTGAAGCCCATTTGCAGGAGGTTTTCTTTGTCCCAAGCACACCTATGTGCAGCCCAAATGTGTCACCATAAAACCTCTTGGCACCTACGTGGTGCTTCTCAGCATAGAATTTCAAAGCACTGTGTGTGTGCGGGCGGCCCCAGGCTCCCCTCTGCTTTGGGGGTGGGGGGTGAGCTCTGCGGATTACAGAGCTGGAGCTTGCCTCGGGAGCTTCTTGCTCCTCTGAGCCTTTAACCACTGGAGAATATTCTCTCCAAGGTACTTATTCTTAGCCTCAAGGGGTGATTTGAGCTCCTTGCCCTCCTCAGGGTCTGTGTCTAGGTGTTGCTGCTGCTGGCAGACAACACTGCTGCATCCTTTGTATAGAGCAGGCAGAGAAGTTTGAGCTCCTGGATTCAGGTGGAAAGCCTGCCCTGCTGAGTGAGGCTCTGCAAGCCTCCTGAATCCTGGGCTAATGCCCTACCTGCAAGGTCTCCTCCTTTGCATTGCTATGCCTCCTGCTAAACAGAGCAGCATCACATCCCTCCAGCTACCCCAGAACAGCCTCTGGTCCCTGAGGTAGAAAACAAAACCCAGAGTCTATTCTCATGTCATTGGTACCAGTAACTGCTCCCTCCAGCAGCACCAATTGCCTGGCTCATGGCACCAAGGGAGTTAAATGGTATAAAAACCATTGTATGTAACTGCCTGTTCTGCCCTGCTTTTTTTTTTCCCTAATAAAAGGGTTAGGATGGATGTGGGGCTGCAATCCCTCTTTTTTCTGGCTTATGAAACTTTTAGCAGTCTGCAGGTACACCTGGTCCCCCCTCAGCAATTCACCCAGAGAGGAGGCAGAGGCACACCTCTTAGCATGAAGAACAGCTCAGGAAACAGCTGGTGGGTCCAGTTGTCTCACCTGATTTGGTGCCACTTGCTCATTTCTCTTGACCTCAGCCTGCTTCTGGGCTGTTTGTCTCTGGCTCAGTGAAAAGTGTGTATTTTAAAGCCCAAAAATACTTGTTTAAAATGCAAAAAAAAAGTACTTATGTGCAGCAACTGATGGTAATCACCTCATCAGTAAACCAAGAGTGAAGGACTGGTAGTTCAATCAAATTGCCAGGCCTTCTGTATCTCAAGGCTTCTCAGGTTCAAAAATCCACTTAATTTAATTTCTGTAGAAGATCTTATAACATACTTTATCCTTTTTCTCTTTAGCATTTGAGGACTGTTCTGCTGTCCTTTCATTTTTATGGCTAGTATCACTTAAGAAGTATGATTTCATGTACCTGAGAAAATTGAATACAGTAGAAAACTATATTTTAGTGATGATGGTTTCTTCTTTAGGATCCATATTCTGCTCTCCAAGTTAATAAGGAATTTCAATGACATGCTCATCTGCAAAAGGGTGAGCCCTTGGGGACAGAAGAGTTAATTGTGTAAGACTAACCCCAGTTCCCTCTCCTGTATCTTTTCAGCATGGTGAACAAATCTATCAGAGTACAATTTAATTTTGCATCCATGGCTAGGTATTTTAGATTTATTTCCATGTGTATTTTTAACATATTGTGTTGAGAGAAGGTACTCGTATGTAAGAGATGTTCTCCACTTCTGTGACTTGTGCAACTTTTTCAGACTGAGGTTCAAATTTTTGCAGATTTTCTACAAGTTTTTGTGGTGTTGCTGTTAGAATTTAATACAGCTTTATGGACCTTACAGTCCTGAAAGTCAGATCTCATAATCATAAGTGGGGAACTTGATCTCTTTCACGTCACTTGGATATCCTAAACTCCTGAGCCTAAAGGAAAAAGAAGAGGGACCTTAATTGTATTCAATTTTATTGAGAAATAATAAAATCCAACATTTAATAGCAGCAGTCCTTGTACTGTCTTGTACTGTGAATACAAGAATTCAGATTATTTTTTCTGGATCAGTGAAATGTGTGTCAACGGGAAGAATTACAAAAGGTGGGGCTTACAGAGATGTTTTCTGTTAGGTAGAGCAAGAATTCATTTCTTTCTGGAGGGGAGGAAAAAACCTGACACATCCTGGGAAACCTCAGTCACCTACTTCTTCCTCCTATTCCCACACCTAAGTTGCTCCCACCCCCCTCCCCCACCTC
>WAAE01008980.1:77382-138806 GCA_013400495.1 Nicator chloris
ACCTCCCCCCACGTAAAAGGAGAGATCCCCTGAAAGGGGATCAAACAAATTAACTGGAGCAGGAGTACAACCTATTCTAATAAACGCTCTCCATTGTGAATGTGGGCTTTGGCCCCACTGTGGCACAGGGAGTGATTTAGTGCAGCTCTTTCCCCAAGGTCACCTTAGATGCAGCCCTGTCCTGCTGGAGCCTGGGGCATGGGCCCCTGCAATGCTGGGGCTGGGGAGTAGGAACAGTCAAGGTCTGGTTCACTGAAAGTACTTCTGAAACACTGAAACGTTCTTCTGAGACTCACAGCCTTGCCTCGTGTTACCTACAAGCTGTTGCTCCACCTTGCACTTGCAAGGAGACAGAGGAACTCCCTGTAAAAAGTTACAGCTCAGCTAGTTCAGGGCCTTTACCTCCCTATTTCACTGGGGTGGTGGGGAATGCTGACTGAGCCACTTCTCCAAGGTGCAGGGTACCTCCTCCTGGGACACTCTCTCCATACAGCATCACTCAGCTTTGTGAACAGCAGCTTTCTGAGTTATAGTCTTTGTTTGCAGATGGGTAAACTGAGGCAGCAATGTTGGATGACTAGCCAAGGTCATAAATAAAATAACAATGAAAGCAGATCCTTTTAACTCCTTTTTTGTCTGCTTTAACCATGACCCTATAGGCTTCCATAGCTGAAGAGCATAGTCTCTACCTGTAGTTTCAGGTGTGGAACATTTAAAAGACAAGGTTAAAAGTCTTCCCACAAATAGACTTTTGGGTCTTTGAGAAAGAATGGTTACAGTTCTGTACCAAGTTCCATGGGTATCATGCAGTTTCAATCCTTTGCTTGAAGAAAAAAGATCCAGATTGACCTTCCCTATGTGGCAAATCTGCTCAAATCTGAATCAGCTGCACAGATTTATACTGAGGAATGCTCTCCTGACATCAGTGTTGCCACCTCATATCTCTAATTTGACAATTTTACTGGGCTTAAAAATTATTTTACTTATATTCCTGCTGAAATACTAAAGCCTGTAACAAATCTAACATGGGCTAGTTACAAACAGAAGCATATGGGATATGCTTAAATGTGGTTACATCTGAGTGACAGTAGTACCTGCATAAATTTGAGGGTAGTTGCTTTTTTGTGGTAATGCTGGATTTCATTCTGATTGACCCAATATGCATATACCATGTGAGAGGAGCACTGAATCAGCTTAGGCTGATCCTTGGAACGAAAAATGTTCAAAGATAATTGTAATTCCTTCCAAACAAACAGAAAGGGAAAACAAAAAAAAAAATGAGAATGCAGTATTGGCTTTATGGTTCTCTGCTACAGGATTTGTCCACAAACCTAAACCATCAGGCCACACAGACTGGCTGAGCTGTGGGAAGACAAACGTGTTACCTTCCAGCTGCTGTGCTCTCTATGCCTTACATCTCCCGCTGCAGAAAAAGCTAATATGACTTAATTAGCTTCCCACAACTGGCTCCACCCTGGCCTGTTTCATATGCCAAGTCTTATCAATTAGTCAGGCAATGAGATTTACAAAGTAGCACATACTTTTGGTGGTGTGGTGCCCATCAGCGGAAAGTCAGAGTAATTAAAGATTAAAACTACATCCCTGGTTGTTTTGGTTTTTGGGGGTTTGGTTTTTTTGTTTTTTTGGTTTTTTTTAAATCTTTTGTGTGCATGTGTTACAGAATTGTGACTGGTTGTAGGAAATGTCTGATTAAAAGCTGACAGCTTTTAATCAAATGACATGATTATCAGAGCCCTCCTAGCTTTCAGTACACCTTGAGAATAGAACTTCACATCTTTGAGAAACCTGAATCAATTTATTTCATGTCACAGAGTAGGGTATCTCAATCTAATCTTATTTGTTTAAGAAATTTGATGTAAAAATATCTTCCAACATTTATCAGCATTGAAGAAGGGGGTTTTTTTACACATTAAATATAGAAAAATCATATACTTCTGTATATAATAATAAAGAAGACCTAACAGCAATTTATCTATACAAAATGTCAGTTTGCTTATATTTAATTTTCAATATTTAGCAGTCTTCACAAGATTTTACTTATCTATCAATCAGATTTATAATACAGGATACAGACTATGACACATATTTATTTGTTTACATGCAAAGATGTTCTCACTATTATTTAGTTTTTTGATTTTTAGGTACAGTGGAAACATGGATAAATAGACAATACTTGAACTAAATACATGTTCATCCTCATCCTATGATTA
The DNA here is from genome assembly GCA_013400495.1 of Nicator chloris. Taxonomy (NCBI): domain Eukaryota; kingdom Metazoa; phylum Chordata; class Aves; order Passeriformes; family Pycnonotidae; genus Nicator; species Nicator chloris. The sequence goes on from WAAE01008980.1 coordinate 79,614, forward strand.
AAGTGCCTACAAATCAATACACTTAGTATTCTTATGAAGCTGTTGTCACTTTTTTGAAATTAATTTTAACACCTATGGATTTACTATTGTCCTTATAAAACAAGCTCAGTCAGAACAGTGATATGTAAATCCTAGGAAGATCAGCTGGCTTTGTTTTTTACTTTTGTATCAGATTAGGTTTAATATTTCTCAAAAGCTTATTAAAACAAAAAATAAAATTAAAAAAAAGGTAAATAGCAAGACTTGTGTCTCAGCAACCTGCAGCTCAGGTTTTCAGGTAATCCTACATCACCTTCCAGCAATGCGTCCCAGGTACAGCGGTGGGTCCCCTCCCCTCGCGCCGTGCTCCTCTCACACCAGGCCCCACCGTACCGTGATGAGGAAGAAATTCTGGTGGTTTTTGGTTTGTAAAGACCCTGAGCGTGCCGGGACAGGCGCTCCCGGCGGGCTCTACACCCGCTTGACGCTGTTGAGGAGCTCGGTCAGTTCGCTGATGTACTTGATGGTGTACTTCAGGGTCTGTATTTTGGTCAGGGGCTGGCCCCGCTGGCTGTAGATGGGGGGCAGGTAATTGCGCAGCGTGTGGAGCGCGTCGGCCAAGGTCCTCATGCGCAGCTTCTCCCTCTCGCTGGCCTTCCTCCGGCGCTGGGCAGACATCCGCACCTTGGTACCCTTGGGCAGCCGGGCCTGCCCGGGGCTGGGCAGGTAGGCGGGGGGGAAGTCCACCAGGCCGTATCCCACCAGGCCGCTGCTGCTGCCACTGCTGCCGTAGGGGGTCTCGGCCGCCGCCGGACAAGGGGACGAGGAGTAGGATTCGAAGGAGGGCGTCGGGGACAAGCTGTGCGGGGGCGAGATGGGGTGCAGCTCAAAAGAGCCAGAGGAGCTCTTCCAGTCCCAGGATGACAAGCAGGCGGAGTGTTCCGAACCCAAAGCATCTTCCATGTTTATCAATGTCTCGTGCAGTTTGTCCATGCTGGAGGAGCACTCGGGAGAAGCAGTGCCCTCTGCCCACCAGCAAAGGCTGGAGCCGCCGGCTGCCGAGACCTTTTTATGATGGAGGGAGGAAAGTGACAGAGTGGGAACACGGGTTTGGTGTGAGGAGTTCAAAGGAGCGCCAGAAGTGCTAAGATAGAAAATGAACTCCTGATGTGCTAGTTTCTTCTCGGTGATAATTATCAACCTTCAGCTAAAAAGCCTTTAAGCTAACAGGCAACAGCAAGAAAGGCAGAAAAAAAAAGATTATCTTCTTGCAACTAAACCGATTAAGGCTGCGCATCTACATTGAGCGCTGCGCTGGGGGGAAAGTGGTGGGAGAGGAAAAAGAAAATTAACCATTTTACAAAACAATTTACAGATCTAGAATTTATTGGTCGCAAACACAAACCCTAAATATAAGCCATTTAGCCCTGATTTCTGGGTAACTGAAGGTGGTGGCACTACAGCAGTGAATATGTGACCCTGTGCTGACTGCTGCTGGGGTAGTCTCTTATCTGCATGTTAATTGTGAAAGTCAAAGATGGTTTGTTTGGATTTGTGTGTGTTATGGCTCTCTGTGGATTTCTCCTCTCATGAGATTGCAACTCATGAGAAACCAATCACTTTGGTTTTCAATATGAGAAAGGAGAAAAGACCTGCAGTGCATTCCCCTGCGGTTTGTAGCTTTATGTGCTATTTTAATACATGACTGGGAAATCAAAAAGGAAATCTGTAATTGTAAGCAAGGTCAAAGTCCCATTAAAAAATAGGAAAATGTGATTAAAAAGAAAGGTCTAGGAAGTGTATACACAGTGTATAAACTTTGGGTCCAGACAAAGGTTTTCCATGGAAATTTAATTCAAAGTAATATACAGGTTATACATATGTTAGAGAAGACTAGAAGCTACTTCTGTAAAATTTTCTACCTATAGGAATCTGTTCTTCTGGAAAAAAGCCCTTTCCCAGCCCCAGTTCAATGCAACAGTGGTTATATGTTGCACAGTTCAAGTGAAAATGTATAACTTATAAATTAATATCATTAATAATAAGCACTTTTCATCTCTAGGCTTCAGTACGACTTACAGTGATGATTAATGTTCTCTATTACTCTGGGGAAATGGATAATTGGAGGCAAGGAGGAACTTTCCCCAAATCACGTGGCAAAGCAGTAGGAGAGCCAGGAAAACTGTCCAAAACTCCTGAGTTCTGCAGCTGTTGAGCAGCTTGGCTGCCAGCCATGACTTTGTGTTGGCACAGAACGGAAGCAAAACGTAATATATAATGAAAAGAAGGGGAGAAATAGTGTCAACCTGGCAGAAAAATAATACTAGGATTTATTTTAGAATTTCCTCTGTGTGCTCCACAATCCACTCCAAAGGCAGGGAGTGCCTCAGAATGGCACACAACCAAAGCATGCTGAGGTTTTCTGGAACATGCCACTTCTTTCTGTGAAATCCTCACTACAACCACACAGAAAAAATAATCCAATACTCAGCATAGTCACTGGGAAGGCTTTTGTGAGTTTTTATGAGTTAGGTATCAAAATGTTAGAAGGCATCTTATGGTTAGGAGGCACTTACTGGTTTTATGCTGAGATAAGAAAGTATCACAAAGTGAAGGATTTTTGCATTTTAACCAGGGCTGAGAAAGTTTGACTATCATGACATGTACCCCACATAAGAACTCAAGGCACAGCTCCTACAGACAGGATTGCTTTGTGTTTCATGGTTACCTCATCATATTCTGAGCTCTTCCTCATTAAGAAAAATGAGATGAAACAGTCCTAAGAATCACAGAGATGCAAAAACTCCTAAAAACTAAAAGTAAGACAAGATGACAGATATTTTCTGTGACTTCAGTGATCTGTATGATTTCATTGAGTACCAAGACAATGGTCACAATGTCACAAGTTAGACACAAGATCTAATTTTGCATAAAAAGGAAACTTGTTCTGTCCCACTCTTTTTCCTTTTTCCTCTTTTTCTTCCCTGTATTTGTGTTTATAGTGTCTTTTCCATTTGATAGGGCCCCTGCTCTTATTTCATGTCTTTCTTTTTTTTTCCCCCCTGTTAACACAGCAATTACAGGACTACAAATACAAAAATAAAGAGGTGGAGGTGGAAGAGGAAGCACTTTTGTCAGGGTGTGAAAAAGAAAAGAAGCTTGCCAACATATTTATGTGTATCTGTATGTATATATGTATGTATATCTGTATGTATATATGTACACATGTCTACATGTACATAATTTATGTATATGGAATACATAAAGATATTAAAAATACACATAGTGAGCACATATATAGACTGTTCTGTATAGCAGTTTTCATTTTGGAACCAAATAATAATTAAATGCAGTCAAATTTAGAAGCAAACACTTCAACAAGTCACTTGTTTGCTGACTACAAATAATGTAGCTCGCCAGTTAATTTATAGGTAAATCTTAGAAAGTGTTGCTCAGACACCTAGGGGGGAAAAGATTTTGTGCACATCCAAGATTTTGTACAGATTTTTGCTGTGAATGAGAGATTAACACATTCTGATTTCATGTCTGTGTTCTTATATACTTGGATTCAGATGATATTAGGCAGGGAAGAGGAATGCAAATTACAGCAATAGCTATATCTTTTCTTATATCATATGAGTAAATGTTTAGAGCAACCAAGGCAGGATGTGAGAGTATGTGGACAATGACACTGGTTCCAGGAAAAACCATGGGATCTTGTAAGCTTATGCTCTTGTGAACTGTTAGACAAGCAAGAAAAAATCACAGGCTTTTCTGTATTAATAGATAATATGGGGCTAATGCCTTGCAGTTGTTGTGCATCCTTTTTATGACCATTGTGCTCCCTGACACCGTTTTAGCTTGGACACACCTATTTATGTCCCAAAAGCTGCCTGGCTGTGGCCCAGGAGAGCCCACCAAGGGCAGAGGGGTGAGCAAAGGGTTTCCCCAGATTAAAGCAAGCATTGCCACAACACATTTTCAGAGCCAAAGAAGGGGCTATGCCCTGTTTGCTCTGCTGGTGGAGATACAGACAGAGGTTCTGTTTGGAAAACTAGCCACCCATTTCTGGCCACAGCCCCCAGGTTTCCTAAGCAGACTCAAACGAAGCGTGCTTCAGTTTTGGCTGAATTAGGAAGCTTTGCAACACCTCTCCATGATCCTGGTGTGATCCACAGCCTGCATAAATCAGCCGAGTCTCCTGGTATGTAGCTGTTCTTGGATTAATTAGTTTTGGACAATGCTACATTTGCACCCACAAGAATGAGAATTCTCACTCAGGAAATAATCTTGCAAAGTACAGAAAGTTATAACATAGAAAAATCAAGGGGGATGGTAGAACAGTTCTCAGTGTCATAAATAACAATTTAAAAAGCATCATACAGAGGAAGGCAAGGCTACAGGCTGGATACCAAGTTTATTTTTCTAAACCCTATGACAATTGGATGCTCTCATTAAAGTGCTGAGAAAGTCTAGTGTTCCAGGTGGCCTCTTCCTAGACAGTAAATTCACAAAAACAGGAAAAAAAAAAAAGTTTTGCAATCTTTATTTTATTCTGCCTCCTGCAAATTTTAAGAATTTCCTTTTTGCCCATTAATAATGTCAAAACATTGAAGGAAAGTGAGATACTAGGCTAACACCAATGAAATATGAACTGACAAAAAATTATAAGGCATTTTCTTCTTAACTGGTAGTTTGGATTTTCATTTCAATAATCTATTCTGCAGTACAAAGGCTAACACCTCAATCTTCACCTCCTTTAAAATGAAATGTTCCCTGTTCATATTTTTGAATTCATCACAGGAATGTGGATGCATGGAAGGAGCATTTAAATTTTTCCATTTAAAAAACGCAAACCACCCATGACGTAAAAAAATTTCTAGAGCTTCAGGTTTTAAATTTAAAATAAGAAGTCCAGATAATATGGCATGATTATGTCTGGTAAAAAAAAAAAAAACCAACAACTTTTTGTTTACAGTAATTTGCAGCTGATATAATTTTTTTTTCAATATTAGAATGTATTTCCAGCAAACTGTTATTTTGGTAGGAGAAACAGACAGTGAGTAAAAACTTACAGTGGCAGGGAAGAATGCAGGCTTAAACTGAGTAAACATGGATAAATATGTTTAAATAACACTAATCTCATCACAGTCAGCTTCCTTTACAATCAGGACAGAAGTCTAGGTTTATTTTTCACATGAAGCAGATCATACTAACATCCTTGTAGAGCACTTAGATGATACAGTCTCAGCTTGCAGTTTGTAACGTGAAAAAAAATAAAATACATCTCCCAAAAGCTTTTGAAGTCCGTTCACCTCCTCTTTTACAAGTGGTTCCCCAAGTATTGGCTGCGACGCCACCCGCTCGCTGTGGAGGTGTCTGTGGCCGTCCTGCACGAGGAGCCGAGCGCCACGTATAAAATGTGGGGCAAGCAGCTGCAGGTCTCACTAACTTCAGCAGACGCAGCAGGTGTTCAACACTTCTGAAAAACAGTGGTGAACACCTCTGTTTACACCCAAGCTGGCAATAAAGGAAGGAAAGGATCCAGCACATTTGTTATCCAGACTCACATTAGCCACCAGACGATGCTTCTCTCCTTTTTAAGGCTTTGCCTCAATTTGGATAGTAACTTTTTTTTTTTGTTAGAATTTTTAGACCTTGAAGCTTCCTTCCTACTTGTGGAAGAAGGTTTAATCTGGGTACAACCCCAGCTGAAACAAATAAGACTGCTAAATAAGCAAGCTGGTCAACAAACCCATATATTTGGGGGGTTTTTGAGGTCAGTATGCCAAAGAATGCACATGCATAGCCACTTTCAATTCCCAGACAGAAAGAAGGCAGTAAGAGAACAACGACCAATTCTTAGTCCAGCCCTATAAGAGGGAGCCCAAAACCATTACCATAATCAATTAAAATAATGCGTAAACTGGTTGTCTAATTGTTATTAGACAATTAAACCATCTTTGGTCAAGCATACCTGTGGCTAGCACAAGAGAAAATGTTGTTATTAATTTGTAGTAAGACCAGAAATAGTCTAGCTCTGATGCTGTTAAAAAATCCTGCCATAAACATCTAAAACTTTTCATTTTCTCAAGGCTGAACCTTCAAAATATCCAGACTGGACCCTGCTCATGGAGAAGAAACAGTCAAGTGAGTCTCACTGATTTCTCCAGGGCTTTGCATAGTGAAAAAGCATCTCTCTGGTGTTGGGCTGGCACGATCAGGACTTATCTATTTTCTTTACATCCTCAAATGTAAGTATTTGATCCTCTAAAGAGTGTCAATCTCCATCGACTGACAAGTGACATCAGCTCCGCAATTCATTTAAAACATCTGATCTCCAAGCAACTGGCTTCCCAGATGAAAAGCCCTACGTGTGGAATTTACACCTACCCACCTTTTAAGTAGAGAGTTTATTACCTAGTGGTTTTCAGCTGATATTTAGGAATGTCTTTTTAATACCCCTGTTAACAGAAGTTGAAAGGAGGTTCGACTATGTGGTTGGTCTTTAATGTCCACTGGCTGCTTCAGCCAGAAGGAAAGGGCAAAGCTGGGGGAGGAAGGAGAGCCTAATATGATTCATTTTGCTTAGAAATGAGAAGTAATAGATATTATCGAAATAAGAGAAGCTGTTTCTTTAGGAAAAGTCTATTATCACTTAGTGCAGCTAATTATATCAGCTTTCACATTTAGTTTTAAAAACTGCTGTCTGCTGTAATGGAGTGGATATATCTCAGTTTTTCATGGGAGAGGTGGAGGGTTACCTGTTGCAAGTATTTCAAGATCAGCAATACCTCCTTTCCTACACAAAACTACACATCCAAATTTAATAAATTGTGAAGTACATTATATTTTATCCCAAGTGTTTCTTCTACTGTCCCATGAGCAGCGGGATGATTGCCTTTGCCATGTGTAACTGGTTTCACAGGCCTTACTAAAAAACTGGGATAGTACCTAAGGGTCTGTACTCTTGCTTTGCAGCTATTAAAATGGGCTTTCATGCATTCATTTTGCAACATGATGAATTTTCCGAAACTAGGTATATCTTACAAGAACTTCCAATAGCCAGGAAAATTGCGTTAAAAGCTCAGTTGTGACTGTTTCTAGTCGAGCTGCAGAGCTGAAGCTGGGTGTTTGTGAAGGGAGCTATTTTTCAATTTCTGTGATTACATTTCAGCTCAGGCTGTTCCTTTTTATTCACTGAACCTCCTCATCAGTATCAGTATTCCTTTCTTCCTCCCCCACACCTTAGCACTGATGTGCAGAATTGCTGTGTGCTGCTAACAGAAACCATGTTTCATCTCCATGCTAAACGAAGTTATGCCCTGGGCACAGTCTCAGTTCAGTTTAATAATTATAAAATGGATCAATAGTCTGGATGAGAGACAACATACAAGTGTTAGATTACAGATTTTATTTAGCACTTACATATTTCACATTCTGAAATAAAATGCTGTGTGTCTGTTTGAGCACCTTTCAAGGCACATGGTTAGCCCACAGATGAGGACCATTGATTTCAAACTGCAGTCATAAATTTCTTAGCAAGTCTCTAAATCTTAATTTTAATCACATTCAATCCCACAAAAAAAACCACCCATGTCTGTCCTTCAGGGTATTGATGAATCTGAATGGGATGTTAATTCGGGGATTTTTTTTGCATTTGCTCAGAGTGCTTCCATGAATTTTGCCTACCAAATTAAACACAGTCTTATAAGGGTCCCATGAATATATTTGAGTAAAATTGTTCACATTTTTTATAGGTAATGCTGCATATGCAGAGGTTCTCAAATGGTATTGAAGTGTGGGTAGTGGTTAATGTCTTGGAGAGCACAGCTTCCATCAGAGACACTGGAGAAAATTATCTGTGAGCAGCCTTGAGATGTGCAAAGAAAGCAAAGGCAAATCCCTGTGCTGGCTGGGGTAACCCCATGCAGCAGCAGAGGCTCAGGGAGACAAGCCAGGAGGCAGCTTCTTGGAAGACCTGGGAAGCTGGTGGGTTGAAACACTGGAGCAAGTCCAGAGAAGGTCACCAAGCTGGCCAGGGGACCAGTGAATGTGGTGTGTGTGCAGGGCCAGGGAGCTGGCTCTGCCCAGAGGGGCTCAGGACACGCCTTGCCACTGCCAGCAAGTGTAACTACCTGGTGGGAGGTGAAAAGAAGAACAACCGAGCTCTTTGCATGCTGCAGGAAAGAGGCAACAAACACAATTTGTGAGTCTTAAAACCCTTGACCTTTCAGTGATGCATTTTAGGTTTCCAGCTGGTGGTAGAAGACACAGACATTTTTCCTGCCTGATTATATTTTTGGGCAGTTGTGTTTGGGTTACAAGGCCATAGTGCAGAGGTCTGTGTTCTCTACCACTGAAGACCCTGCTCCTTTTCTTTACCTCATGATCAACTTTTGTTTTCCACCCCTTCGCAATTTTTCTACTTCTAGTTTGTCCCATCTATCACTAAATATTATTCCCTTTCCTCTTCTCTTTATCATTTAATTAATTTAATTTCTTTCTCTCTTTCTCTTTAAGGTTTCATCCACTTGATTTTCTGTGTCTCACTCTTTTTGGTGCTTCTTCGTACTGACAATAGAAAATGATGCTTTTCTTGACATTTCCTGCTCATACAAATTATACACCTCTCTTTACCTACGCAGTTGCATGGATAAAGTTAACTTAGAAGCAGAAAACTTGAAGAATTTTGACACCAAATGGGAAAAGATTGTGGCAGCCATGGAGCCACTTATTAAAGATTATTTAAATTTTTGCTTTGCTAAGAAGAAAGAAACCAAAAAATAACTTTCTGGTCAAGAAAGATATCTTTGGGCTGGAAGAGGAATAATTTTATTATCCACTTGAAACAAGCTTTTTTGGACAGTCCTAGGCACATCCTATCAAATAGTTATATTGTTATAGTATATAGTTACAGATAGGGACTCAGTTAAGGTTGTAAAGTTGAAAAAAAGATACCTTAGGTCACTGCTGTTTAGAAAACTATTTTTTTATTTCTATTTTTAAACACAAAAGAAAGTAAAAACCCTAAACTCCTACCAAGAATACTTAGGTATGGGCCAGTAAGTCAAATTTATGAATCTATCAGGTCAAAGAAAGAGAAGGTGAAATGGAGAACTAGAGGGAAAAAGGGATTACCAATCAAACCCTCAGCTTGCCCTCATTCTGAGAGCCCATTTAGCTGTGTGTTGCTGTCCCCATCACTCTGAAGAGACACAGACATCTGGTTTGCACCCTGCCTGAGTTCCTGCTTAGTTAATGGTAATTGGGATGTGTAAAAGCAGTGCATGCATGAATAAGCAGGTAGATCTCACAACAGCAGGTATGCAAATCCAGGAGGCAGCTGGTCCTGGCTACAACTCCCCTCCCTTAGGATACAGTTTGCTGCAATCCAGGGAAAACCGTAAAGCCCTGTCTGCAGAGGCAGCACAGTCAGGTCACAATCAGGACGGGGAATCAGGTCACCAGTGCCCCGTTCTCAGCCCTGCCACTGACCTACACGATCCCAAAGAGGCCCTGTCTTCTGCTCTTGCTCCCCCAAATCTCTCCTTCCTTGGATGCAGGCTGTGTCAGGGGAGGGATGACCTCTCTGCAGAGATCTCCGTAGTGCCCACCACAGCGGTCAGCTTAGAAGACTGTATAAAATGGAGACAGAAATAGAAAGCCATTAAATCTAAATTCTCTGGTCGATACTGCTTTAAGCCAGTTGAGCTTCTAGAGAAGTGATTTTCTACAGTAAATACTGACAAATCTGTTGTAGTAAAATAAAAACAAAGGGAAAAAAAAAAAAAAAGGAAAACATTGATTTCCCTGACATTGACCTGCCCTGTCAGGCTGGGATGCGCATTTATCAGTGTCTCGCTCTTATCTGGTATCTGACATTCTGTGATGAGTTGAAAGCAAAGAAACACAGATGGATGGCGTTCTCTTTTGAAGAACAAAATGTACCGGGAACTGAATTTTCAAGTACATTCAACGTGAAGTTAACTCTTAGATTGAAGGAACATCTTTTAAAGGAGAGGCAGGAAAAAACCCCAGGGACTCAGAAGAGCGGTTGGGGTTTCCCTATTGATGTGCATCCAAAGTAAGCTAACATTTACATAGTCCCTGCTACTTTCAGTGTACTCCAGACAATGGCTAATCAGTACTCATTACACAGCTTTAAAAAGGCAGAGTTTTCTGGGTGGTGACCCGCATCCTCCCAAATAAAACCTAGAGCCTGAGGCTATTTGGCCAGACACCTCCATCCCTGGAGCTTTCCTGAGATCAGACTGGCTGTCCTCCTCCAAGGAACCTACCAAGCCTTATATTCTTTCAGAGAAAAAGCTCAATTTGTAGAAATATCATTTGCTAATGGAATAGGAAGGAATTTCATCCAGGGAATTTTAATTAGTGAACTCAGACTACTTTAGGAATCAAACCTGAGATGAGAATGAAATGGGGCACTGACACACACCTGGAATTCATCATTACCATCCAGCAAAGGAATCAGCTAGTTATGTGAAATTTTAAAAAATCATGAGGGATACAATACTTCTGTTTCAAATACTCAGCTATGTTCCCACTGAATCCTTACATTTCCTAAATATAGTGGGGTCTGATAGGAAATACTAAGAACATCTTTTATATATCCTAGGGTTGTGTGTTTGATTATGCTCACACATGCTCATGATGCCTGGAGCACCCTGAATTTTTTTTTTCCAAGGCTTCCTCTTCCAGCCCAAAAATAGGTCTCTTGCCCAGAGATTTTTTTTTAGCAAAGCAAAAATTTAAATAATCTTTAATAAGTGGCTCCATGGCTGCCACAGTCTTTTCTCTCTTGGTGTCAAAATTCCTCAGGCGTCCTGCAGCAAGAAGTTCCTTTCAATAATAAAATCAATCCTATAGAAAAAGCCAATCTTTATAGCAAGTGGGCCATCAGACTGTATTCTTTAAATTTTTCCATGAGTACTTCCTCTAATTTAAAAGAAACTCTAATAAAAGAAGTCACAATGTATTTTATTTCTAATGTTATATAAAGGTCATTGAAACTCAGCAATAAAAAATTTTCTGGACACAAATAGTTCAATTATTTTTTTTATAGTGTATATCTTCAGGGTGACTCTCAGAGCTACTTTTGCTCCTAGATCTTCCACCTGGTATAACGTGCAAGTAGGTGTCTGGCAAGGGGCACAAGCACTGAGGGGAAAAGATCAAAGGCCTATAAATGTGTCAAACTTTCAAATGCAAATCACCTGCCATAACGCTGCTGAGAACAAATCCTTCATTATCACCATTCTGTGAAAGGTTTAAATTAGCCTGAATTAGCTGAAAAGAACAAGAAAAAGAAAGCCATATATCTTCCTGTGAGTTTTATTACCTTTAGATTTATTTGGCTAATGGTTTGATCGCCCACTAATCCGAATATCTGCATAACAGATTCTTCAAATGATCCATAAATAAAATATGTGATCACATAATGTTGCTATTAAAGTGAGATCTGTGACAATAGATTAATAAAAGAGCCCTTACAATAAGTCACTCCTTTTCATTGCCAAACTGTGAGCTACTGTGATTGATATAATAGCAATTATCTACTGGCTTCTTACCTTGAATCACATTTAAAGGAATTTTTTAATGTGCACTTCCTAAATTGTGCGTTCTCCAGATAGATGCTGTACCCATCTTTACTATTGGCTGTCATTCTGCAAACATAATTACTTTCCTAAGAGGTACTATGTCTTGGAGTGTTTTATGAATAGTTTTAGCGATGTAATAGAATATTTGATCAATTTAATTGAGTAGAAGTGCAAGAGTTATAAACCTCCACAATCGCACTGTACTTTATTTATAAGGGGAAATCCTAGCACTGTATTTTGTTAAATGAACAGCTGCAGAAAGGTTTTGTTAAGTGAACTTTATTTGGAGCTTGAAGGAAGATAGACTGCTGTCAGAAAGCTTTTGGTTGGGTTGGACAAGGCAATGTCTGGGAGGTGCTGGCTGGGGACCCTGAGCTCCACAAGCTTCTTCAGAAGGTGTCCTCAGGGGGGTCTGGTGGGACTTCCCAGAATATCTGTGCTGATAACTTCTATCTGCACCATGGACACTTTGAACCTCACTGGCTCCGCTGTTGGCCAAATTTTTAATGTATTCCCTCTCTGAAACATTCATCCCACCACAGTCACTTTCTCGGCTTATATTCCGAGTTATATCACCAGTTAATCGCAATTTACAAACTTGGGCCTTTTCCCCAGGCACGAGTAACAAGGTTGTAAGATTTTCATACAAGAGGGCTGCACCAGGTCATATGGATAACCCACATGGATGAGGACCCCAGAGTTTTGAAATCTCCCTGTTCACTGTCATGTCAGAGCAGCTCCAAGTCTTTGGCTTCTGTGGTGAGAGTGGCCTGGCCACTGGAAGACACCAACAGTTGTTGATTTTTTCTGAATCTGTAACTTATGGCTTCCCAGCACAAGAAGTTTGGTTTTGTAGCAGAAAAGAAAACAAAATCCCACACTTAAATTGCTGGTATCTTACAAGGTAAATACTATCACAAAGAAGTTTTTGCAAGATAACACCACTGTTATTGGAAGGAATATAATCTTGGTGGATTTGCTCAGTTCTCTGTAAAAATTTAAATATTTTCAATGTCAGAGCCACATGCCCATTTTACACAGTTATTCTTCAGTTTATCAGTGTGGGGAGAGGAATTTCTCTCCATAAGACCTCATTGGTGAGCTGTGGATAACAGGACAAGCAAAGTATTAGTGGCCTTTTAAACTTTTTTTATTAAATATGCTAGATTGTTATACAGAAATCAATAGATTATTACAGGATATTTTTCAGCCCACTTTCCAAACCACTAACACCAATGATTAGAATGTGGAAGGTGCTGGATTAGAAGGTTCTGGATAAAGGTTTGTTTGGTAAATAGAAACTTGGCCTTTGAAGCTGAAAAAGCCACCACCAACCCCAAACAGAAAATGTCACTGTTCATCCTGCTTGCTTTCATTATTATATCTCAGAACCCCTTATCTATATAATTATTTTAGTGTTTTCTTCCGGTATGGCTAAAAAGAATATTTGTAAAACAGAACAGCAGAATAACATCTTCTATGAGTTTTTACCATTACTATACTAAAAACCATAGCAGTCAGCAATTGACTGTAATAGCGGGGGAAAACAACAACATGCCATCAACTGAAAACAGTATTTCTTTAGAAATCACAAACAAAAATCATGAAGCTACAACTTTTCCCAAATATCTTTCTTGCAAATTTTAATCAATCTGCAAGAAGGAAAGGATTTTTAGAAAGGGAAACAGTGACATCCTCTTTGATGATGGCATTTCAGTAGGCACCAGAACAAAGGTGTATTTCTGCTTGGAGATGGATGAGCACAAACCCATCACCTTCCCTTGGACCTTATAGGAAGAACACCTACAAATCCCACATAAATCAGTACACAAATCAGTACCTGAAACTATGCTACGAAAGCTTGTATTTTTCAGGTTAAAAGGTAATAGAAAAGCAGGAGTAGATGTTTGGCTGTGCATACCTCACTAAAAAATGTTGTAGAAGCCACACAGAGGACAACAGTTTGGCTGGGTTTGTGAAAAGGCAGGGCTGCTGATCTGCATGCCTTGGGCTTTCCCAGGAAGTTATACCAAATCTGGCAACACAAGTGCTTGGCAATTTAGGTTTCATATACACTCTATGCCACTCCACTGTACTATTTCCTGCTCTTCTGTTTTATTTCCTAAACTTCTCGGTAACATCAGCATCATCTTTCTCAGTTTTTTGATATCTCCTCAAGGCAAAGCCTTTCCATCCTCATGTACTCCTCCTGTACCCTCCATATTCTTTGATGTGACTGATAGCCAAAGACAGCCCACATCACAGCTTAGGGCAGCACATGTGAGCTGGCTGCCCCACAGACCATCAGCAGAGTCACTGCTGATTTCTTTCCATCAGGAAGGCATAGCACTAATTAGCAGAAATCAGACTCTATTCCACCTTTCTATCTGGCAGATCTGATTTGGTAAAGAAGCCATTCAATAATTAGAAAAACTAGCAACACATAAGTCTGGAGATAAAGTCCTATGAAGCCACTGTACATTAGATATGCATGCGGCTGTCACTCGTGAAGCCCTTTGTTCCATTTAACTCCAGGTTTTGGGGATTCTGAGATTGAGTTCAGGGCTCTTCCTCACCCAGCTGTAGATCAAGCAGCAAATTTAACTCTCCAGTGCAAAAGGTTCAAAGAAAATATTTACAACACACTGCAGTGGGCTGAGACAGAGAGGCTTAAAGGCTAAATCTGCTCTGAGACATGGGATTCATGTTGGACTGAAAGAGTCTGAATTTGGCCCCAAAGGGGGCCACAAATTTCACGGTTTTGAAGCAGATAAAACTTGGATGATTCCTAGGATTGGGTCTATCTTGTCTGTCTGTTGATATGTGGTGTCACTGCCAGGGCAACACTGGGATCTTGGGATGGAGGACTAAGACAGCATGTAAGGCTTCATCTGGTTTGCCCATGAAATTATCCAAAATAGACCACACTCACAGTTCCTTCTACCATGTGCCAAAGAATACCGAAAACTTATCACTTTGTGAAAAATGTTTGGTGAGACAACTAGCTGGGCTTCAAGCTTGGCTGCAGAGGTACTCTAGCAGAGCAAATTGCATTTTAAAATAAGAGATTAAAATAAAAAATAGCAATGTAGAGCTACTTCTACACTATGTTGGCATTTAAAATATTCCTGATTAACTTCTTTGCCTCAACTGATTTTTATTCAGGCAGCTAAGGAAAGTTAAATATTCATCAGGAATTTTAGTAGGGCTAGCTGTTTTTAATGAACAAGATTTTTAAAGGTAAGTCCCTTTCTCCAGTTGTGTTCAGTCTCTGAAGTGGCAAAATCTGTACAACTTGGTCAAAGGACATTGGAGCAAGGGTGGAGACAAGGCTTGCGCTTCAAGAACTTTTTAAGTTTCTTATGTGATTAATCTTAAATTAAATTCAGTACTGATGGTAGCTATAATGCAGGACACATGAACAGGAGAACTGTGCATAGTGGTGCTGTCACCCATAGTAATTTTGTTTTCTTGAAACAGTTAAAGTGTTTTGTTTCCTGAAGGAAAAAGCGCTAAATCTTGCGCTGAGTTTACGGTTTCGTCAGTAGCACTTGGGTTTACAACAACTCCCTGTAATATTCTAACTGCAGTTTCCTTTTATCTGCTGTTATAATATGGCAGGGCCTGACACCTTTTTAGACATGAAAAGACTATCTTGTCTCAAGTAACAGCTGCCATTAGTCTCTTTCGCCTCTCCATTTCCAAACATCTCCCTTGACACAGGAGCACAGAGCCAAGGCTGTGCAGATCCTCAAAGTTAAATAAATCCCTTCTCAAATTAGCAAATTTCTTGGTTAACTAGCAAGATTTGTGTTCATCAAATGTTTGTGTTAGGGAGGTTCACATGTGGATAAGTATTTCAATAATCTCTCCCAATGGAAAAATGACAATGGGACACAGAGACAGTGAGGTGATGTTTAATTTTTTTTCTAGCTCTCTATGTATATATTTCATGAAACAGCATTTATGTTCCTTT
The DNA here is from genome assembly GCA_013400495.1 of Nicator chloris. NCBI lineage: Eukaryota > Metazoa > Chordata > Aves > Passeriformes > Pycnonotidae > Nicator > Nicator chloris. Next base: position 95,190 of record WAAE01008980.1, read on the forward strand.
CTTGTTGAGTGTGGACCTAAAATAATGAGTTACAATCCTAAGGAATGCCAAGTAAATGTTTCCCTTTGTCAAGTTATGCTGAACAAATGAGCTGCATTTAATGTTTAATATTGTTTATAAGTGGAAATAATATTTACACTGCTAAGACAGAACCTATGGCTCTGCTCTGTATCTCTTTGAGCACCATTCAAGCTAGAGGGATGCCAGCAAGAGCGACAGATCAGGTAAAGTACTCGGGCTGGCACAGCAGTTGTGCAGAAAACCTTTCAGAAAATGACTTTAGGAAGGATGAGCCCCTTACCTGCCCCACCTCCATGGTAGGTACATTTTTATTACTTTGTATGAAGCACTCAGGTAGAGCCTATTCAGACAGATCAGGACCGATGATAAATGAAAATCTATTCAGACTCATGAGGTTGATGCATCAATTGATTTATTCTTACAGGCAGTTTAACATAATTCTGGAGAAACATTCCCTGCAGAAGGTTACGTTACACCTCCTCAATTTATTTAAACATCATTCTCACAAGTGTGAGAGGTTGCAATGCAGTCAGCACAGTAAAAAGCTCCAAAGAAAAATCATCCCTAATCTTTAGATTGTGAGTAAATTACATAAAGATGAGAAACCAAAACAATTTAAAAACTGTAATTACCCTTCTGTAATGAATCACAAGTTTAATTCAAGCAACAGTCACCCCCAAAGAGAAATGTTTTTATTTACTGCAATGAGCAGCTACAGTCTAAATAGAGGGAGAATTCTACACAGTTGGTTTTTTTTTTCACATCTATTGTTGCTTCTAAAGTAGTGGCAGAAAATTGGTGGAAAATTTGGATGCATTGAATATGAAAAAATGGAAAAGTTTCTGCTTTTCATGCTTGAACTGTACTTGTGAAACTCAATTAATTAGCAGGAAAAATCAACATAATATTTTTTCCTCTGTAGTTCTTAATATGTTATACCTCCTATCTGACCTTTGTCATTCACAATATTCTAACAGTATTTTCACCTCCTCATCCACTAAAGCAGTCATCTCAAGCAGATTTGGAAAACAAAGAAATTCCCTCCAAAACCTACTCTGGTCCCCTGATTCTAAAGAGAGCTCTAAATCACTGAAATCCACACATTGTGTATGAAACTGAATGATCCCCCAACAAAAGAGCACATTCCCATACCCTGTATGGAATGTTGCACAGGAAGATTTCTGTATGTAGACTTCAAATTAATTTGAGACAGAAGATTGGTAACTTCATACCCTGAGAGGGAACAAAAGTGAGTTCGTTCACATGATGTTGGCATTTTTATTAATTAAAATTGAAACACTTGATTTCAACTTTCAGTATTCAAAATCATCAGCAAGGAAAAAGAAATCATACATAACCACCCTCTCATATCAGCTGGGTGCATAAGTCTCCAGAAGACAAAGACCATCTTCAAAACTGAAAATAAGTTTCTAATATTTTTGATTTTTTTTTTTTTTGTATTTCCAGAACACATTTCTCATTTGGAAAATCAATTATAAATAAAATTTTTCCATCTTCCCAAGAGTAAACTAAGAGACTACCATTTTGGCTAATTACAGAGTGTATTAGCTATAGGCTACCTATGTCTTCCTTAAACACACCTGAATTCAGCTTCCAAACTTGGTCTTTGACCATTATGAAGAACTGAAATTTTCACTAAGGCACAGATATTCTAAATTTCTCTTGTTAACAATATATCTTGGCAAGAGCTGTCTTCCTTCTGTCTGGTGCACAGAAAAAGTTACAAACACCTAAATGCAGACAAGGAGGCATTCCTTCAACAGGCAACTGTTGAAGACAACATTTTTTAGTGGATGAACAGGGATTGCTTCTATAATAAAGAATTAGGAAGAGCACCTTCAAAACTAGAATTGTTCTTAAGTTTCCCCTTTAAAAAAAACCCCAAACATGATATTATTCAACAAAATTGGAATATGATAATTAGATTTTCTGTAACTTAACTTTCACTCTATTATGAATTGAAGTGAATGTTAGATGGGATTTCAACCTTCTCGAAGAAAAAATGCCCTAATTAAATTTAAATTTAATTCAATTTAATTGAAACAGTAATCAAATTTCCTTAAATATTAGATATGACAGCTACAACACCAGAGTATCCTTACGTGGCTTGTCCCACTCTTTCGAAGAGGCTCTTTCTGAAGAGCAGCTTATTATGGGGCATGGTAGATATAAATTTAGCTACCCTGTGAGGTACATCTGCTGCATGTCTCTCTTGGTCCTTCAGAGATGGTCAACAAAACCAGAAAAAGAGGATTTCAAAACCCGTTTCAAAACTTGCAAAATTAAGTTATTGAAGCTGAATGTAGAGCTTCAGTTTAAAAATGCTGCATCACTTTGACTTATTAAGAGTCTCCAACAGCACTGCAGGTTTATTCTACTAAGTGTTTTATAAGCAAGACTAATAAATGTACACAAAATCTGCACAATTGGTTGGGAAAAAAACCCCTTTTTCTTAAATAAATCTCCCTCATCCTTGCATACTGTATCCTGATGCTTATGTAACAAGTTCAGAATGTAAACATACCCAGAATGACTGGTACTTGCTTACCATCAACTGTTCGGTACTTTTGTTAACGTTTTAGTTCCAAACTTCAGGTCCAGTGACAGCACTTCCTATTCATCAGAACTGCGTCCACGTAAGACTGATAGAGCATACTGGAGGAACTTTGAGAAAGAACTCTTCAAGAACTGACAGTTAACTGATAATTAATTGCTATCATAATCTATTTTATGGAGAACCTAATTGATCTTGATTCTTCCTTTCAGTCTTTCAGACAGGGGAAGGGGACTGTCTGCCCATGCGTAGGTCAGAACAGCACTTTTGTCTTGCTGTGTGGGATCAGAATCCAATCTTTCAATTGGTTGCTCTGGACTTTGGGAACAATTAACTTCCTCTACAGAGGACGGTTTTAGAGATACCTGCATTGAGAAACTATTGTCAGCTTTCTTTAAATTGGCGGTTTTCTTCCCTTTAATTGTAAGGGCTGAGTCACTGTTTGTCCTTTTGCTAGTAACAACACTACTCCTTTTCTTTGTAAAACATTTTTTAAACTGGCCAGGGTTCAGCTGCCTTTTCTGCTGCTCATAAACCAGGATTTTATCTATGTGCCCATCATCACTGTCTTCACTAGAAGAGCATCTGTTCTGACAGACACTCTTTTTAAAAGAAGTTTTCCAAGTAGTTTCAATACAAGCTTCTTTAATGTGACAGCCAGTTGCATCTGCTGGCTTTTGAGATGCTGGAAGCATTTCACACCCAAGATGAAGTGTCTCTGTTGTTTGCTCACTGAAGGCTAGAGATGCTGACTCACTTATACAACGGTCTTTTTGCACCATTTCAGCCAGGATGTCAGCTTTTTTGCACGCATCTTGATAGATATGTACGCTGGATTCACTTGCAGAGTTTTCTGATAGAACATTTTTACTTTCCTGCACTAGGTTATTTAACTGACATGAGAAAGAGATATGATTTCTATCAGGATTCAATGTTTCTTTTGTTTGTTTAAAACAATTCAAAGACTCCAGTTGCAGTACATCTTCAGACAAAGGCTGTGATGAAATGGGAGCCTTCTTAAGTATTCGCTGGCTTAAAGACCACTCCTGAAGTTGTCCCATAGCATCATTTGAGAACAAATCATCTTCACTATCAGAATGCGTATCAGACTGTGTAACATCAGAATATTCTGAGCTATTTCTTACTGTTCTATGACTTAGTGGATGTGAGTGTTTTATGCATGTGGTTAAGTCAGCTGCTGGATCATGGTCATCACCTCCATGGGCTGGTGAAGTGCTGAAGGAGGTTCCTTTCCCATCAGTACTGCTCAGCTGCAGACCAGCTGGTACTGAGGAAGAGGATGCTATCCCTGAATACTTAGTGCACTGTGAGGGCACAGATGAGCCAGCAAGAGCAGCTGCTGATGCTGATATGTGAACTGTTGTTATGCAGGAAGTTGAAGGTAATGCTACATCTTTTGATCCAGTGCTTCTCTGCTGTGTCTGATCTTCTGGGGGAGCTTTTGTATCTGACATGGAATGTTGCACAGGAAGATTTCTGTATGTAGACTTCAAATTAATTTGAGACAGAAGATTGGTAACTTCATCATAAGCATTTGGTAATTCCTTTTCCTCTGGTCTGTCTTTCTTTTCTGAAAAGAAAAGTAATAAGAAGTGCACTTTGAATAGGATAGAAATCACAGTTTGTATTTCTTAGTGCAAAAGTATAGAATAGTAAGAGTAAAGCACAGTCCGTGCAAGGCATCATGACCTCATCTTGTTTTGGCATTATATTGTTCAACAGTAGGAGAAATGTTTTTTGATTTTTGCATCCTTGCAAGACACATAAATTCATAAGAAATAAGCTTTTGGACTTACTTTTCTGTTTCTTCTGAAGAACTTCTGACTTTTCCACTTGATAGAGGGCAACAACATCAGGATAAGCAGCCTGAAACAAAGACTGTTCTTCTACTGTGACTACAAACAACTCCACAGGCTCATCTTCTGGATCAACATAATGTTCTGAAAAAGTAATGAATGTACTTTTGCTATGAATATAAATGTCAAAGTAAGGAATGAAAAACCAAACAGCCATGATTTGAGTACAAAGAAGGTACATAAAAAGTCAATAATATGATATTTGAGATTTATCTACAAGTAAAGTCTTTTTCTTCCTGCCAGTCTCCTGGCACAAATGGACATACTGCAGGGAGTAGTCTGGCAGCACAGAAAACTTTTTAGCTAGTAAATAGTGACAGCTTCAGGTACAAAGTGAAATAAGGTATGAAATACAAAATTCAGGTCTTATTAACATGTACCAGAAAAAGTGGCTGAAAACTGAGCTTTCTAGGGCTTTTTTTTTTCTTTAAAGCATTGCTTTTTCTTTCAGAGTGTGTGAAATTTAATGCACGTTTCCTGTTATTTCCACAGAACAGTTTCCAATCTTGCCCACATTCCATTGCCTCAGAGCATTGCCAAACTCTTGTCCTCTTTAAAGCTTGATTTCATCTTTTTCTATGAACTGTTTTGTTCCATAATGTACATAGAAACCAGACCCACCTGGTTTTTGCCATTCAATTTCAAAACAAGGAATTCCATTTTTAACACGTGTCTTAACAATCCTGTAAGAAGAGAAAGTCCATTAAATTACTTAAATCTAGAATATTCTAATATTCTAATTTGGAATGATTTACAGAAAAAATCTCATAAAATTGAAATTACTATACCTTTAAAAAAATACACTACTCTGTATACAGTAAAATTTGGAGTATAGATTTGATCACAGAAACATTTTTGTTTGACACTCAGAAGAGGATCTACAAAAAATAAAGAAGCTCTTCTGTAACAGACAAACAATGCAGTCTCCTACAAACATCAGTTTGGTATCTTCAGCTGACCTGCCTGAAAGGCAGGTCCTGCTTGACCAACCTGATCTCCTTCTTCAACAGGGTGACCCACTCAAGGGGATGGGGAAAAGGCTGTGGATGTTGTCTGCCTAGACTTCAGTAAAACCTTTGATGCCATTTCCCACACCTTTGTCCTGGGGAAACTGGCTGCTCATGGCTGGGTTAGGTGCACTGGGTTAAAAATGGTTTGAATGGTCAGTGCCCAGAGGGGGGTGGTGAGTGGAGTTACGTCCAGCTGGAGGCCAGTCAGTGATGGGGCTCCCCAGGGCTCATTACTGGGGTCAGTCCTGTTTAATGTCTTTATCAGTGATCTGGATGAGGGGATCAAGTGCACTCATTCACTTCACACATGACACCAAGTTGGGCAGGAGTGCTGATGTGCTGGAGGGCAGGAAGGCTCTGCAGAGGGATCTGGACAAGCTGGACTGACGCTGAGGCCAGTTGTATGAGGCTCAACAAGGCCAAGTACCAGGCCCTGCCCTTGGGTCACAACAACCCCTGCAGTGCCACAGGCTGGGGAAGAGTGGCTGGAAAGTGGCCAAGAGCAAAAGGATCTGGAGGTGTTGGTCAACAGCAGCTGAACATGAGCCAGAGTGTGCCCAGGTGGCCATGAAGGCCAGTGGCATCCTGGCCTGTATCAGCAATACAGTGGCCAGCAGGACCAGGGCAGTGATCATCCACCTGCACTGAGCACTGGTGAGGCCACACCTCAAATGCTGTGTCTATTTCTGAGCCCCTCACCACAAGGGCTGGTACTGGATGTGCTGGAGCATGTCCAGAGAAGGGCAGTGGAACTGATGAAGGGTCTGGAGTAAAAGTGTGAAAGGATCAGCTGAGGAAGCTGGGGGTGTTTAGTCCAGGGAGGACCTCATGGCTCCCTGCAACTGCCCGAAAGGAGATTGCAGCCAGGTGGGGATCAGGCTGTTCTCCCTAGTAACAAGTGGTAAGAAGGAAAGGAAATGGCCTCAAGCTGTACCACAGGAGGACTAGATTGGATATTAGAAAAAATTTCTTCATGGAAAGGGTTGTCAAGCACTGGAACAAACTGCCCAGGGAAGTGGTTGAGCCATCATCCCTGGAGATGTTTAATTTAAAAGATGTGTAGATGTGAAACTGGAGGACATGGTTTACTGGTGGACAAGACTATCTACACCCCAGTTTAGTAGTTTCCTATGCTGAACCATTACTGCATTTTTAAATTGTTAACAAAAAAACCAAACCAAAACAAAAAAATCTTTAAGAGCACATACCACAGCTGTCTTTTAAACTCTTGAAACACTAGAAAGTGTTATAAACAGAAAATGTCAATGAATTCATTCATCAAAGTAAATGCTGGTAATTTATCTTGCCAATCTATTTTAAAAGTTTCTCCAACCAGTCTCCCCAATCTTTTGAAAAATAACACTGAATAGATCAGCATCTATGGAAGTACTAATTCAAGACTATGACACATCAACCCAGAACTGATACTATTACGCTGCTATTGACTGTCCTTCTGTGCCCCAATAAAAACCTTGACTAGCATGGAAAAAGTACTAACCTTCTTCCAATAAAAGTATTAGGGAGGCAGGGAGGATTTGGGTTTCATTTAGGAAACAAAACCATCAGATAAAATAAGTCAAAATTCCCTTCACAAAGTGAAGTTCAGATTTGCCAACAGACACTATAGATTCTAGAAGTTGACTTAAGTTTAAGAAAAGAATAGATCATTAAAACAATAAATTCCTAAGTAACAGAAATCTGGATGGTGGGAAATTATTCTGGGACAAAGTAATGACATGCTTATCTTGCTTTTTCTTCCCTGCATGTCCATTTTTAGTAACAGTATACTTGGCCATTTTTACATTCCTGAATGTAGCAGTCCTGAATGAGAAGTAGTGTTGACACATAATACAGTGACAGCTGGTAGGTCTGATAAGCAATCAGAGACTATGACTGAATTTGCTGATACTCATTTCTAAGCCTGAACTCTTATTTTGAGACACAATTCAATTAAATGTCTGCTAAGAACCTGAGCAGAGGATCTAGGCAAATCCAAGAAAAAGGAACAGAAAGCAAGCATAGGAGAACACAAGCACTGCCACTTCGAATGAAACTGCTCCATGAATTACTTTGTGCAGCAGTAGTAGAATTGGTGCACTGCTCTGAATTTTTACCTCTATTCAAAACAAGCACAAAGCTTGAAAAAACATGGAAGAAAACCATATTTCCTTTTTTTTTTTTTTTCAGAAAAACCTTGTGGTTTTTATCTGCCAGAAGTAAACATATTAAATTCAAGAAATCAAGCCACATTACCGTATTGCCTGCAGTTGTTTTGAGTCAATGTACCCAGATTTTCTCTGGATCATATCATAATGTGTCAAAAGTGCTAACAGCTTCTTACAAGCGTAATGTTTGGTCCATTCCATCTTCTCTGAAGCAAATAGCTGTTTGTACAAAAAAAAAAAAAATCCCAGACTTTAAAACTTTCTTTATTCTGTTAGAAATCATGCTTAGATAGTTATGTAGTTGGGAGATCGGACTAAATACTTAAAATATCTAGAATGCTTTTATACATTATATAATATACATTTATATATTTATACCTCACTGCCAAGGGAGGGAACAGCCATCCCTACCAGGGCACATTCATCAGCTGTCAGTGACAAGCCAAGGGAACAGTTGTGTGCTGGTAGCAGCAGGGATAAGACAGTTGTTAAACACCTTGTCAGATTCACCTCAGCCCTACCAGGAGCTGTGAAAGTTACAGGTTTCACACATGAGAAAATGAACATGGATTTCCATTAAAGCCATATTGTTTAACTGTGGTCTACTCTATTATCCATAATTCTTACACTGTCATCAAACCCAAAAAATGAAACATTGTAAGACATCTGATTTTGCCAATAAAAAGCAAGTAAAAAGCCTTCCTAGAAAAAATGCTAATGTGCATATATTAAAACCCTCACCCCCATCTAGCAATACTGAACAATGAAAAACAAAACAATGGCAAGTAAGCTTTCTCTTTCTTCCACTTTTCTATCTGCCTATTTACAGCAACTGATTTTTTCCAAAGTCTTCAATTTTAGGCTTTCAAAACAGTGAGGTATATATGTTGTAGCAAGATTCTTTAATTTTTATTTCAAGTAAAATTACCAATGAAGACCACAATTATCACAGATGCCGTCCTTAGCAATAAATAAAATAATACAAAACTGAATATTCAATATTTTGCTACATACCTGAAAGGACAATAAATTAGGCCTTCGACATTCCTTTATGTTGATCAATTTATTCTTGTTTACAAGAAACTCTTGGATAACCTTGAGATAAAACATAAAAAAGACAGTTTAAGAGAGGGCAAAAAGCTGAAATTTAAACTGATTGATTAAAACAATTCATATTAAGTAGGCTTGTTTGTTACCTCAGAGAATGGAAAGCCCTCACAACTCTTGGCTTTTCTGCAGGTAAAAACAAATGTGTTAGAAACTGAGGACAAATGGGAAAAAAATGGAGAATCTAAATGCTCACCCTGCATATGAATGCAGGGAAAAGCAGTTAAATTTTCAGGCCATTCCTACTTTCTGATGCTGTCCTCCACTGCATTTGCTTGTTTCACTTGCTCCCACTGATGCCATGCACAAGGGCAGCAGTGTTTGGAGTCACTGGGTTTGCAGCATTTCACACTTTCACAGAATTGACATCCATTGTGCTCATGTTCCTTGTAAGATCCTATAGCAACAGACACACAAAGTGAGGAGAAAAGGGGTTCCCAAAATCTCCAAACCTATAAAGGCAATATTAAAAATACAAAGCTCAGAACATGTATGAATCTGATGAGAATGGCAGCTGTAAGCAGATCTGAGTGCATTAGCTGCATTTATGGATCTACAGTAAAAACTGAAAAAGACATGCAGGTTTCCATGCAGACTTTTTCCCTCAACAGTTTCAGATCTTAAGCTGGAAACATTATCTAAAAACTACAGGAGTAATGTGTGATAACCTGGAAAACACATGTAAGTGATATATTTGAATCAGGCTTTTCCTTTGCCAAACGATGGATTTGAATGAGTTCACTGATCAAAGATGATACCAAAATAAAGGTCCTTGGGATTAACTTCTTTTTGAGAAAACACTGCTGCAAAACTCATCAATGATGAGATTTGGTCCTCTTGATGCAGGACCAATTCAAGCAACTAAAGAAATAGCTGCTGGGCAGTCTAGAGCACAACATGCTGTCTTTACTGATCATGTTAAAAAGGCAAATATCTGGGATCCCACAACAGCATTGTGATAACATTCCATCTGCTGTCAAGTAGTTTCACATTTGAAGAAAATTAGTCCCAAGCCTTAGAAGTGTTTATATAAGGGTACGTATACACAATATTGAAAGTGTGAAGACAGAGGCTGAAAAGCATTTTTAATGCTAGTAGAAAAAACCCCATAATAAAAAGTAAACAATTAGGCTAAAAGTACAGCTGAGCACTTTTCATACTGACCTGGATGATGGCACTCTGAACAGTGAATTACCTTTTTAACAACCAAGGGTGGATAATCATCATACTGAAATTGTTCCTTCCACTGCTCAAACCTAAAAGAATGATGTCAAAAGGATTAAGAAATATTTTTAGCTTTAACACTTAAACCACTGAAAAATAATATCTTTATACTTCTCAAGCATTTATCCAATAAACAGTTTTTCAACTTATGAAACAGGGTTTTTTTGCAGTACATCATGTTGTATTTCTAGCATTGACATAAACATTATGATAACAAACATAGAAAGCACTTGCTATCTCAAATCTTAGTCCACAACCCAATTAAAAATCAGCAAGTCTCATCAGTCCCTACAACTTTCATTTCAATGTATCAACTTATACCTGCTAGGTCAAGAGCTAGGAGCCAGCTAATGTTTAAAACAAATAAGAGACCTGACTAGCAAAACATTCAATTTCTTTAGCAAACACAAGGTAAGGAATGTGGTAATTAAAGTATTACAAATATTGTCTTGGAGCTGAAGTACATGTTAAGTCTTAGAATAAAAGAGCACTTACATAAATTTCCATTTTACCTTTGCAGTAAGTTTTGACCTCCCAGAGTCTCAATTAACTTTAAAGCTTGTTCCTTCCCAACTCCTGGAACCCCCTATAGAGAAATATGAAATATTATTTAATTACAAAAAAAATATTCATATTCTCACAAAAACCATCTTTATTACATAGTGTAGAGAAATGACAAAAAGTGACTCCAGATGTTGAGAATAAATTGAGAAAAACATTTTTGACCAAGTTTAAGGGCAGAGAAGGTGACAGATTACAGCTGTACTACCAGTGCAACGCACAAGCTGTTCTTATGCTCAACAGCACCCCAGATAAAACAAGGCAAAGAAAGAAATAGAAAGCAATAATAAACTAGAAGAAGTCCAGAATAGAGAAGGTACAATGAAGAAGCGAAACAATGGCACAGGTTGCCCAGAGAGGTGGTAGCTGCCCCATTCCAGAAATCAGTCTATGATTTAAAACACACATATTGCTTTCCAGTTCTTTCTATCTTCACCCTATTTTGCCAAGAATCAATACACCTGATTATAAAGATTGTATTGAGTGTACTTCCTACAGCATCATTACAAAAACTATATATTTATTCAGCTGTAATGGCACAACTGAATACATACAACCACATAAAATAAATCTACATTTCAAACCAAGTCCTTGTTGGACTACAGTCAGACATTCAAGTAAAGTCAGATATTCAGCTTCTGCAAGGAAAGCATTATTTTGATGTATTTTCAACAATTCAAGTGCAATTATAGTGTGGTATTCTCATTTACCTGTTCTGCCAATCTTCATTCCCAATGCACTCCTGTAATTCAGCTTTCTTTAGAAGTTCTGTCTTTATCTACTTTGCTAACCTGCCATAACTCAAAGGACCTCTCTGACACCACATAATTGTGACACTTTAGGACTATGTAAGAACCTGGCATTCCAGGAGCTGCTTTGGCACAATAACCACTGATTATCCACTGTTTTTTTTTTACTCCCTCTCTTTACACAGTAGTAATAAACTATTTAAAGATTCCTATAACAGAAGCAAAATTAAAAAAAAAAAAACACAAAAAACCAAAAACAATGAAAGGGGTTTTTTTCCAGCAATATCAGTTGTTTAAAGGACAGTTTTATCAAACTGGGACATAATTATTTAAGAATAACTAGATATCCACTGCAAGTCTGAATGGGAGCAACCATTGCCTGAAGTCACGACATGATGAACTCTATGGAAATCAAGTTTCATCACACTTCTTTTCCCTTTCAAATACCCATTACAACAGCTTCTGTTCAAAGTCTCAAAAAAGAAATCAAGAGTTTACAGGAAAGAAAAAAAGAAAAAAGTGAAGCACTAATGAGTGAGATTCCTCTCAATTAATTAGGTAAACTTCCAAACAGATCACTTCTAATTCTTCGTAAATTATATATTTACGAACAATGGAACAGGAATACATCCAAACTGCATCCAGAACTGCCTTTACTAACAACTACAGCTCAAAACCATCACTACTAAGGCTTCCAAAGAACACAGACAAAGCCATTTTTTCTCATTTTCCACAGCTCCTCTGCCAGAGACGGACTTTTATGTGACCTGTTACAAAGCATCCTCATAAACAATGCAGTTCTCACACCTTGGCTCAATGTAAGCAGCATATAAACTTTTGCCTTCACCTCCATTATACAAAAGGTTTGGAACAACACAAAGCAGTATAAGTAAGATTGATGTTCATGAACCATTTTGAGTATCTTTAGCCTTTTACAAATAGAATTTACAGTGACTTACTAGACATCTACTGGATCTCAGTAATCATGCACTGCATAAGCTTTGCCAGCATGCACATCTCCCTTGATACACTTCATTGTTTTTCAAGACAGTGTAAGCACCAAATAAAAAATAATTCTATTGCTTACCTTTGGAAGATAATCACAGCCCAGAAGAACTGCTAGCCCAATCAAAGACTCTCTGTCACAACCAAGTTTCTCTTTAATAGAGGACATTGTGTACCTGTCAAGATGTGGATCCTGCAAGAGAAATTTATTGCATATTATTTCTGTTACATCTGTTACAGGGAAGGAACTGCCCTGAGTCACGTTCAGTTGGGATCGCTTACTCACCCCTATTCACCCACACCTGCAGGAAAGGGGTCTACCCCATAAGAGAGGTCTAATAGAAAAAAAATAATCTGCCATTAAAATTTATAATGTAATGCATGGACACCACATGAACAAATACAGTTCTAGAACATCCCTGGAGCATCAACTGTTGAAACAAACTAAAATAAGCTAGGAGGTCTAGCACACAGCTGGATAACCATGTTACACCATGGGTGAGCAACTGGCTCACAAGTCAGGCACAAAGTTACAGTGGATGGGATTAAATCAAGCTGGCAACCTCTCACTAGAGGAGTTCCACAGGGCTCCTATCCTCAGTCCTAGCCCACTTCTCAACATCTTCATTAACATCCTGAACTTGATACCAAAAGGGTTAATCCAATTTGAGGACTGGAAGGAATGCTAAGTAAGTTTACCACAACACTAAATTCTGAGGAGTTGTTGACTCCCTGAAGGGCAGAGAGACAAACTAGAGAGATGAGCATTCACCAACAGTATGGAGTTTAACAAGGGGAAGTGCTGGATTCTGCATCTGGGATGAGGTAACCCTGGCTGTGTGCACAGGCTGGGGAATGAGATGCTGGAGAGCAGTGCCATGGAAAGGGACCTGGGGGTCCTGGTCACTGGCAAGTTGAACATGAGCCAGCAGTGCCCTGGCAGTCAGGAGGATCAACCCTGTCCTGGGGACATCAGGGACAGCATTGACAGCCAGGCAAGGGAGGGGATTGTCCTGCTCTGCTCTGGCGCAGCCTCACCTTGAGTGCTGGGGGCAGTTCTGGGTGCCACAATATTACAAAAACATTAAGCCATTGGAGAACATCCAAACGAGGCAAAAAAGATGGTAAAGGGCCTTGAGGGGAAGCCGTGTGAGGAGTGGCTGAGGTCACCTGGTCTCTTCATCCTGGAGGAGACTGAGGGGAGACCTCACTGCAGCCTTCAACATCCTCACAAGCGGAAGGAAAGGGGCAGACACTAATATGTGATCTTTTCACTCTGGTGACCAGTGACAGGACTCGAGGAAGCAGCATGAAGCTGTGTCAGGGGAAGTTTGGGTTGAATAGCAGGAAAACGTTTTTCACCCAAAGGGTGATTGGGCACTGGAACAGGCTCCCCAGGGAAGTTGTCACAGCACAAAGACAAACCTGACAGAGTTCAAAAAGTGTTTGGACAAGGCTCTCAGGCACATGATGTGACTCTTGAGGTGTCCTGTGCAGGACCAGGAGTTGGACTTCATGATCCTCATGTGTCCCTTCCAACTCAGTATATTCTACAATTGTATGTGGTTTTTTTTGTTTACTGCTTGTAGAAAAATTATGGCAAAACTAACATTATCAAATCCTAGTGGCTGTGCAAGTCATTTCAGGAAGTGAAGTTTTTAAAATACATGTAAACATTTCAACGTACTATTTAAGTAAAATTAAAAAAAATAATAAAAATGTTATCTAACATATTAGGCATAAGCTAAAGGAATATTTGAAAGAAAAAGGTGTGGTATCCCCTAGGGATACCACAAATGACATTGCACTGCCCTGGAGGGTGTGCAGCATATGATTGCCCTTATCTCAGTTTTAGGTTTTGATTGTTGTATGTTATGGTTTGTTCTATGTACCCGTGTTCTTGTCAGTGTTAATGGTTTTTCCCAGTACATGTACCTGCCTCTCAGTTGTCATTTACCTAAACCCTGTCCCTTTCCCTGGAATGTTCCCTGTCAGTTTCCCCCCTGGGCCACCCTCCTCCCTGGAAATCCCCTAATCCTCGATGCCCCATTGGCCCATGTGATCCTGACTCCTCCCTGAGTTCATCCCATTGATTGTTACTGTTTGTCACTCCCAGTTTAACCCCTCCTCTGTTGAGCTGCCATTGGTGGCCTTTAGGTCACCGCCCTCTAAATAAAAGCCTGTGCTCTCATTGCTCAGGGCTCTTTGGAGACCAGGAGCTGGGGAGTTTAGCACTGCCTCCAGAGAGTCTGTCCTGCGTCTTTCCCTGCGTCGCCTGTGTGGCACTGGGAGCTGCAGTTGCTTGAGCTCCTGCTGCATATCATCCTAGCTTCTCACAGCATAGTGCTGCCACCGCTCCAGCTATCCGGGAGGAGCTGGTCGGCAGCAAAAAGGGACTCACATAGAAAATGGAATCAAGATTAACATGAATTAAAACACTGGCCACTTCCTTCTTCCTCGATCATGACAAAAAGTCCCCCCACAAGCCAACAAACCAAAGTGATCCATTTTGCTAGAACAGATGCCCCTGACAGATGCACACTCACAAATCATTTTTTATGCTGATCTATGTATGTAACTAAGTACACCTGAAAGGTTGGGCTTGCCTTCATTGTTGGTGATAAATACAAGAAAGCTGAATGAAAGAATCAGGTCAAAGAAGAACTCTAACACGGTGTCACCAATGCAAACAACCTTCCATCAACTATTTTTTTTAAAGAGCTAATTATTTGTAGTCCACTTCTTTTGTTCTATTGATTTTCTCATATGTCTGAAGTATTTTCTCAACAAGTCTTTAAGATGAACATTATAACTGACAGAATTTTGAGGTAGCCTTCCACCAGTTCTGGAAAACTGTATTTTTAACTAATGAACACTTCAGTTTAAGGCCATAAATTATTCTGTTTTTTTGAATGAGCACAAAAATTGATTATGATACAGATGTACAATCCCTACCATATTCACATTCAGCTGGGATACACAGCATTAAATGCAAGTATATTCATAATAAAATATATTCATAATAAAATGATGCAAGTATGTGAACACTTATTAGACCCAGGAGGCTGATCATTCTCATATGACCTAAAGGTAAAATTTATAGGAAGCAATTACTTCACTCAACTTCTCCACTATAAAGGAGGAAATGGGAAAAATTTTGCTATCTAGCTTTATATGAGACACCACAGGGTACTACAAACACAGGCAGTATTACAGTGTTCTGAGTAGTTTGCCTCTCACAGCCAATACAAGAGTTACCAGTGAATCAAATAAAATGCTCCTGTCTTAAACATACTCTTTTAAACAAACTCAACTACTACAAGCTAAGTTTAATAACATACAAGTATTTTTTCAAGTCCCTTCTTTCTACCTACATTTCTGTAGAGTCTATAGAAAGGGTGGGAACAGGGTGAGGTATGTTACCTTAGCGTTCATGGCAAAGTTCCTATAAACTGTTTGAGCTCCATACAAGAAAACATCTCCATCATTGGTAATGCAGCCATCAACAAGTCCTTTTGCATTTAGGTAGGCACACATTGCCTCTGCTTCTCCAGCTGCTTGAACCCAAGGGACACCTAAACACTCCAGCAGTTCAAGACACTAAAAGAAGGAACACGAAAGGAAAGAGGTTGAATGCTGAGCTATTAAATTCACTTATTAGCATGCATTTTCTCAGACACAGGTGCATATAAAAACTGCTACTGTTGCTCTGCCTATATAACACTACATCAATGAAAGCACTACTTTAGCAAAAAATAATTTCCTGTAACAGTGAAAAGTAAATATCCACAAAGAGCTAAGTATTAGTTACAGGACTTGAATACAGCATGATTAATGGCCACTCTTTAGCAAAAAATCTTCACACTTTAAATAGATATTTAGGATGTTTTCAGACATCCTAAATAGTAACAAAGGAGTATTTGTCTTTGTGAAGTAGTGCTGTTTACTCAAGCAGTAATGCTGAGCCAGAACAGACATCTTCTAACAGGTGCTAAACTCCTCAAGAATATCAAGCAGAAAAGTACAATGCTGTTATCCTACCAAGACTGGACCACTGTATAAGACACACCAATATATACTTAAAACTTTAAGAGAAAATATTTTATTTTAGAATTTAGGAATAAAACACGAATTGGTATGTACAGTCTAGTGAAGCCCTGAGTGTCCATAAATTCTAGTTCATAAAGTTTTGAATAGACAAAAATGGTTATTGGGGGCTTGAGGATACAAAGCAGTATTGTTATGAATAAACTCTGGCTCGATGTCTGTATTAAATGTTTAGCTCTTTATTAAAATAAGCAGCGTGGGACGCTTGCGGAAGTTGTGCAAAAATTCAGTTCTGTTAAAGATGTCTGCTGTGTAGGATGTCTAACAGGGGTGCTGCGCTGTGCTGGTGTATCTGTCTTCCTCGCGGGATGTGGTCGCTGTCCTTACAGGGTGCTGTGCCGTCGTCGCTAGGCAGGAGGTGCTGTACCGTCCTTGCTGGATGCTGTGCCGTCCTCGCTCTGTAGGAGGTGCTGTGCCGTCCTCGCTGGATGCCGTACTGTCTTCGCTCTGTAGGGGGTGCTGTGCCGTTCTCACTGGATGCCGTGCCGTCCTTGCTCCGTAGGAGGTGCTGTGCTGTCCTCGCTCTGACGCCGTGCAATCCTCGCTCTGTAGGAGGTGCTGTGCCGTCCTNGCACGCCCCCGGCCCGGAAACACATTCGAGTCTATTCATTACAGTATGGATACCAACACTATAAAAGAACAGCAAATTTTGCAACAGATGCTCAGTTATGGTTGTCAATCAGAACAGCACAACATGCACAGGAACATATCAATGAGAGAATTATTCTGACACTGCTTCTCTTCTAGAACAGATGCTGTAAGGTCTGACTTCAAAGATGCATATTCCTTCAAACCTCAAAATACTGCTTACATTTGTGGTGTATAAAGCTGTGAGAGACTGAAATGTTAGGGGTTAATGACTGAAACAACTGGCCATTTAAAAAAGCAGCAGGTGCTTTGCTGAGGCCAGGTTTGCACCCCAAGCCGAAAAGGAGAATAATTTTTGGGTGTGTGTTGGTGAAACCTCTGATCCAGTATGACACGGGGTGCACACCCACCAGGGGAGGATGACACAACAAACCAGCCTTTGTTTAGCAAACAAGATGGTTTTTGAGCTGGGTGAGGCCAAGAATCAACATATCCTGTGAGGTGAAATAATGCTTTTTATCTTGCCAATTTACACAACTGGCTCAGGTGTAAAAGATGTACACACCAGTCATTCAGTGTCATTTCACCCTAATCTGCCCCAAAGGCATCTATTAACAAGAACCTCAGTTACCTGGCCTTCGGGGGTGGGCTGTAGCAAAAGCTATCAATTATTTCAAGTTCCTGTATTAAATTTGGTTAAGATTTCTTTCTATTACATTAAAAATACTTCAACACTCAGTTACTCACCTCTCTTAACATGGCTTTAAATAAAGATCTCCCTGTTCTCACAGCTCCAGATTTCTTCAAAGGCCCATAGCGCATCTCATTCCTCTTGCTCATGGTGTCTGCTTTCAGCCTGGGGGCCTCTCCTTCCATGACAAACACTAGTTTAATTCCCATTGATGTAAAGAAAGAGAACCGAAAAAATAGGTTTCTGCAATAAAGGAGAGTGTTCCATAAGCTGAACTATTTGTGAAGACTGATTTCTTCAGACATTTTCTTTATATCCCTTATAGTTTCCTGACCCAACCACTGGAAAAATCCTAGCATTGTCTTTACATCTAATGATTCTCTCACCCCAAAGCTAAACAAACCTCTGATCTATACTCCTGTCTTTGGCTGAAATTGTCATACAATGAAATTGTAGCAGCTTTACAAAATTCCCAAGAAAATACCACATAAGGACAGGAAAGATCTTTTATGGGTGTAAAGATGTAAGCAAACTTAAAAGGCTTAATAAAATACATTCAATATCCAAAATCTGCCTCCAAACACATATTTACATTGATTCATTTCTATCAAATATTAACCTCAAATCTATCAATACAGGTACACCCAAAGTGACTGAATGCTGTGGTATTGGACAGACTTATAGATACCATTACCAATTCATTTCATATGCGAACCAGCACCACTGAGGGGTGGAATCTTACAAGGCTGCAGTAATAAATATTTGGACTACAACAGTAAAATTAACAGCAGTCATATCAAGCAGCATATGCTTTTAGCAGTAATTACAGTATCAATCTTTCAAAAGGAGTAGATAAAACATATCTCTTTCACTGACATGGAGAGGCCATTAAGCTATATTTAATCCTGTACAGTTACTACTGGCAAAAAATAGTAAGCTGGTCTTTTGAGGTTAGTTCTATTTTCACAAATGATGTAAAGAAATAATCCATACAACAAGTTACTTGAAAATACAAATTCTCAAAAAAATTTAATTTTCAACTGTCTGAAAACATTTTTTGGGAGAAATCTGTTCAAGCCTTTGTCTTGCTTTGGAGATCTGGACTAATGCTTCCATTCAGGAAGGGACACACAGGACATCCTGTCAGACTGATGTAATGACTGTGGTCATGCTGCCAGTTTTATAGTTAATTATCCATTTGGGTTTGTAAATATAAAACATTTTAAGACATTATTCACAGAAAATGCTGAGATTTTGTATCATGCTTATATTTCATATCATGCTGAATTCAACAGAAGTCACAGGAGTGTATAACACCATCTAGCAACTTAGTATTCTGCTCTGATAACCAATAACAAGCACTGATGAAAATTTGTGTATATTTTCGTGTTTGTCAGCACTGCAGAAAACAGTGCTTTGAAATTATAGACACTCATTCCTTAGGTAAATTAAATTAAAAATATATATGTATTCTTCAAGTTTGTTCAAATGCTTGAAGAATGATTTAAACATATTCAATTCAACACGGGGGTCTACTTAGAATTAACTTCAAACCCTTTACATACGTAGCATAAGTGATAACTGAATTAAAACACTAGTCATATGAATTTCAGAGCTACTCTTAGAAGACTATTGAATAAGTAACATATTTAAATTATACAACTCCAAGACTTTTGGCTTGAATAATTTGTATGGATACCATACCTGAGATGTGGCTTGGTAACTATTCCAACCATCTTCTTAACGGTCTGTGCTTCACAAACCCACAAACTTAAATCAACAGCAAGTGTTTTCCCTCTGAGACTACTCAGGTTGACAGGTTGTCTCACAGGCTCAAGGATTTGCCACAGATAAGTCACTCCCATCGTTTTAGCTTCCTTGTTGTCAGAAGGTAGATTTTAACTGTGAAGATCAAACAAAATAAAACAGTTTCAGAATATGATACGAAGTATTATGACTGAGAGGTTCAGAAGATAAATATATTTGTCATTATCAGTTTTACTTTTATGAGCCAAGAACACTTGCAACCAAGTCTGAGTGTAGTGACTCTAGTTCACAGATGGTTTATTACCAAATACCTTCTTTGGACTGAACAGTTGCATTACTAATAAGCTGAACACAAACAAAAAACAAACTCAGATGAGGAAAAGAAAAAAAATATTAATTTCCAAGTCTCACATATGCCTTACATAAACACAATCCAAGATTTATTCAAAAACAAACCACAGGATTCTTAAGGGAATTTCTTCTGATTTGAGGTAGGATTCACATTAAAATTTTCTGTTCAAATAGAAGTAGCTTAAAATATTTGAGGAATATTTAGAATGACAACAGAATTTAAGCTTTCCTTGCATTCCAAGAAGGAACTTTCCTTCCAATTACAATAAGGGTCAATACCCAGAAATTCTGGCTTCGGAAACTCAAGTTCAGGAAGAAAAGCATTGGTATTGCTGCAGTGGTTGCTCACAGGTAGCAGACATTCTTAACATCCAGCTGGCATACTGTCCTACTGCTTTAAACCAATGCTGGTGGGAATCCCTCTGAGCAGGGAATCAGCAGTGATTGGCACTGAAATTTGGGAAGAGAACCCCAATGTAGCTTTAAGAAGGCATTACTTTATTCTGGCTCTGGATGCCTGGGGAATAGCTCTGCCCAACATGCACACGTGGCTCAAGATGGTGCACTTTTTTCTTGGCCAGGGATAGCCACATTCATCCAAACATTGTTACCTTTCTGAACAACTTTTTACTTAAGGCAGGCACAGACTCCAAACGTATTTCAGGCAATCACAGAGCCCTTAAATGGGATTGGGCCAACTTGTTACTAAACTCTCAACGTAACATGATAACTCCTGAATCTCCCTTCCAAACAAATGTTGCCACATTTCTAACACTGATTGCAGAAACATACCAGTGTGTGCTTTCACTGTGTCAATTTTGGTATTGTGTGGCTAGCACTACCTATAAATGCATGCCAGTTGAAAACATACACCCACTAGGAGGTATATTTCTTTGTAGTATGTAACTTTACTTATACAGCTCCACTCTTCATGGTACCCCATTACCACATTCATTTCCTTCTTTTTTCATACCTTGCCAGTTTTATGCAAGGCCTCTAGCATATACTCTACTTTCCCCCCTCGCAATACCAATTTATTCCTACACTGTGTTATAGTACAAAGTTTGTCTCATGCTTATTTCTTTTCTCTCTTCTCTCCCAATATTAGAATATAAAAATCAAATACAATCTGGAGTGTTTTGTCTTTCTTTCTGCTTTTTTGACACTACTGGATACTCAGATAAATTAAAATGCTCCTTTGAATAAATGACACTAGATGACCTACCAGTGCTTCGAGATCTGCTTAAGACACATAAGGAGCTAAGCCACTGTGTGGTCCCTGACATTTAACACCACAGTCTGCCATAACAGCAACCTGTTGCAGGGTGCATTTGGAGGGTGCATTCTTTTATACTCTAATTCTGTTTTAAAGCAAGGCAGCTATTCAATTCCAGGTTGTTTTTAAACCAAGTTCTCATGTTAAGATTTACTTTCAAACGAATTTAGGTCTCCAATTCATTTCTTTAACTACTACAATCACTCGACCTCATTTTAGTTGTATGCACACAGAGCACTGCTTTTGTTGTTATATGTCAAGCACATAAAATTAGTTAAACATACAAATTAAGCATAAAACTACATAGTACAATTTCTTGAAGTCCAGGATATCAGTTTCTCTCATTCACAGGGTAAGTATCCAAACCTTCCCAAAAGACAACCACAATAATTCAGCTTCAGTGAGAGAACACCTAACAAAGAAGGGAGATGTCTTTTTGGTGTTATCATTCGGTTTCTGCTAGTGTGCATCAATACAATTTCTTAAAAACCAACTGTATTAGTCAGTTTCTAAATACTGTTACAGTGTCACATGGTACTTAATTAATGGGAAAGACAAATACACTACAAACACCCTACATTTGGTTAATTGCAAATAATAAAAGTATAAAAATTGAAAACAGAAAAAGAAGGCCGACTTTTCCATTGTAATAAAGTGTAGCTATTTGAAGAGTTAAGTGTTTCATATTTAGTTGAATATATATCTAAGAGTGAGTTATAAAAGCCTGCAAGACCTACCAGTCTTTGCTTTTTTTGAGTGTATTTTGTAAAATATTTAAATTTTAATTCCATTTACAAATAGCTCAACTACTCTTAATATGAATGACCTGTCTACTCCGATTTTATTTAAGAATTGCGTTCATCACAAGCCTCCAACCCCAGAGAGATGGCAACTTCCGAAGAAGCAAGACTGAATTTGATTTATTTTCATATACTTAGAAATCACTGAAGATAATTAACAGTAAATATAAACACCCCTCTACAAAACCTCTATGTCTCTTCAGGCTAGAATATGCTAAACCTTAAAAACTTTTATGTCTTATATAGTGCTATAAGTCTGCATTCTGCTCTACTAAGTTTTTTACCCTGCCAGAAATGTCAGTTACTTAAAAACAACTACAGAAAGCATT
Source organism: Nicator chloris (assembly GCA_013400495.1). Taxonomy (NCBI): domain Eukaryota; kingdom Metazoa; phylum Chordata; class Aves; order Passeriformes; family Pycnonotidae; genus Nicator; species Nicator chloris. The sequence continues at coordinate 117,393 of WAAE01008980.1, forward strand.
TAACGCTGAAATTCAATTCATACAGAGATACTTTCACACATTACCAAGGTAACTTGCAAAGACAGCTAAGCACATATTTTATGTCTCACCCAGAGGCCTTTAAAGAGGAAAAACACAGTGGAGGAAACACCAATGTCCAGACATTTTTAACAATTCTCCCCCTCTCTCTCTCTGCGTTACCCCAGCACAGCTCTGCCAAGAAACCTGCGCACCCCAAGGACAGCAGTGGCGCGCTCCAGCATTTGCCGATTCCTCCTCAGGGATCTTTCCCGCTGGATGAACAACCCCGCGCAGCTGCCGGTGAGCGAAGCGCCCGGACGCGCAGGCTCTCCTCACGCAGCGTTTGAAACTCCCGCCCCGCTGCGCCAGAGCTCCCCGCGCACCGCGCCCACAGGAACAGGCGTGCCCGAGCTCCCCTGGGCTGCTCAGCGTCGGCTCGGCAGCGGGTCTGCTTCGGCTCGGGAGCGGGTCCACCTCCGCGGGGACCAACGAGAGCGCACAGCCCCGTGAGAGCCCCGCCAGGTCCGGTCTGACCGGCTCCAGAGCAGCGAGCGCTCCGCCCCCCCCACACCCGAAAATGGCGCGCGCACGGAAACGGGCCCCGCGGGACGCGGAGCGCGCAGGCGCCGCAGTCGCGGCGGCGGCTCTTCCGCCCGCTCAGCCCGTCCCGCCCCGCCCGCCCCGCCGTGCAGGGATCGGGAGCTGTCCCAGGTAACGGGGCGCGGAGCAGGCGAGGGGCGAAGGGAGGGGAGAGAAGGGACGGGTGACCCATGCCGGGCGAAGATCCTGGCGGGCGCTGTCTGGGCGCGCCCCGCTCTCTGGACAGCTAGGAGGGAAGGAGGGGAGGGCGGCCTGGCGGCCGCAAGGCGGGGCAACGGCTGCCACCCGCTCCTCCCGCTACGTCCGGCCCGGTGCCGCGGTTGCTGTCGCAGGTGGCTCTGCGGGGCCGGTTAGCGGTCGGAGCTGGCGTTTGTCACCTGCTGCCCAGCGTGGGCGCCCCGCCGGGTGTCAGCGCTCTCTCCAGGTGCCCACCTCTGCCACCCGAGAGCAGGAGCGGCGGCCGCCCGGGCGTTCCAGCCGTAAAGGGACCGCGTCTCTTTCCTAGGGGGTGGGGGATCCTTCCGGGTCGTGCGGTGTTGGGAAAAGCAACAGGTAATCGTGGACTTGAGGGGATTTCTGCCCCTCTTACGTTTTCGCTGTCCGTAGAGGAGGCAGAGCTGCCCTCTGTTCCGCAGCGCAGTTCTGGGCTCCTCAGTTACAAGAGAGAGATGGAGGTCCAGTGGAGGGCTGTGGAAGACGATTAAGCATCTGACTGAAGCATCTCTCTTACGAGGAGAAGGCTGAGGGTGTTGAGCCTGTTCAACTTCGAGAAAAGACTGCTGAGAGGGGACCTCTATTTGTATAAATGTCTAAAGGGAGGGTGTCAAGAGGATGGACCAGGCTCTCCTTGGTGGTGCCGAGCAATAAGACTAGAGGCAACGGGCAGAAACTGATGTACAGGAAATTCCACCCGAACATGAGGAGGAATATGTTTATTGTGCAGGTGAACACAAACTGGAACAGATTGCCTAGGGAGGCTGTGGATCACCCTTATTGGATATATTCAAAAACTGCCTGGACACAAACCGGTGCTGTGTGCTCTGGGATGCCCCTGCTTGAGCAGGGTGGTTGGACCAGATGACTCACTATGTCCCCTTCCAGCCTTACCCATTCTGTGATTCTGTGGGTCAGGCAGTGCTTCTCCAGTGCTTAGATGGGATGGTACAGGCTTCTTATGCACTGTCTGCAAATATATTAGAAGAGTTGTGAACATCAGACATGTAGTCTAACATGGAAGATCTGTCTCAGATAATCCCTAGAAATGTAGAGCACCCCAGTGCTGCCTGAGGCTGGGCTTCTGACTTCAGCCCTCTGACATACCTCCCTTTAAGTACAACAGATAGTGTTGTACTTCCTTCATTATTATTAACTGCTAGTGTTAATTTGTAATTTTATTGCTATTTTTGTGGCTGTTAATTGTAGTGTGCTATACATCAGCTAAAGACCTCAGGTATTTTTTCTTCTTCTTCTCTTTGCTTCTTCCCATGTCTTGTATTAATCCTGCCATAGGTCTTTTCTGATGTCTTTGCTTTACCTCTGTTTTGCCAGCTGGGTGAAGGGCAGGGTTATAGCTTGGCTGGGTCCAGAGTGTTTAAAGTGGATGTCCCACAAGACCAATGGGACACTTTCCTACCTTAGGTGGACACCAGGCCAGTGAGGGCTGCTAGAAAGACAGTGATGTGGGTTTGGTGACAGCAGGTTGGTTGTGCCAGCTCTGGATGAGCCAAGCTGTGACCAGCCAGGTAGGGAAAAGGGAAACAGTTGTGAAGCTCCACTGTGGTGAACACTGTGGAAAGATAGGCCGTTGATTAAGTTGGAACATGGGTGAACATCAGTGAATGCAGCCTCTGGTTTCCTATCCTTTGATGTGTACAGGGTAAGTACTTTTCCACTATAACATGTAGCAGTCCTTACCATTTTATACAGGACATTTGGGGCTTGCATTTTTCTTTCGTGCTCTCACTATATGCATAACAATTGCTTGTTATAATTTGTAATGATCCTTTGATTGTTTTTACAATTGAATCTGTCTTTGCCTTTATTTGCTCCCAGTTACAGGTCCAGTTTTTATTCCTAACTGTATACTCTTAGACTCCATGATAGTGAAGTTTATTTTCTTGATTAAATCAGTACTCTTGATTTCTCTTCCTGAGTGACTGTTGGATTCTTGTTTAAATTATTAACTTGACTTTGTCATCACAAGTTTCCATTAATGTAGTCTTACTTTATATTGCAATGTACTAAAGTATATTGTATACTTTAGTTTTTAAACATGGTGCCTGGTCCATTAAAAATCATTTTGTTAATATTTGTCAGTAATGTCCATTGTTGGCTTCTTAGTGATCTATTACATATTTTAAAATGTATTGATGTGTGGTTTTGCCAGTTTGTTTTTAGTATAGTATTGCATACTCTAATAACCTTCAGGTGGGTTGGATCAGTTGCTTTTCCTTTGCCTTGAATAGTTATTCCTGAACTGTTGTTAAAGTTAGGGTAAGTAGTGCTGAGACTGAAAGCAATGAGTTTTTTCAATTCAAAACTTAATGTAGAAAATTAGGGGTGCCTTGGTGCAAGAGCTCTGGGAGCAATTAATGTAAAAAAAAGAACTTTTCTTGTCAAAAACATCAAAATGACACGAAGATAAAATTCAAATATGTGTGATTTTCTGTGTATTTATTTTTTAAAATGTTGGTTATTTCTTCCTGTGCCTTTTAAAACCTTGTTTCTTGTAAAATCTTATTAATGGGTTCCCTGTGGTCAGTTTCTCGCTCGTTTTGGCTTTTTTGTACTCGGAGAACATTCTGCATCCAGTGATATTTGTCATAATTTCTGAGGCTACTTAATACAGTTTGCTTGTATTTCCAGTTAAGTTTTGTTTGCAGTATTAGCTCTTAAACAGTTTTGAGGTGCAGACTGGTCTTTTGCCTTCCTTGTAGTTAGATTATATGAGATTGTTTTGTTCTGTTTTCTGCTCTTATACTCTCTTTTCCTTAAATATTCAAATAGTGTAGCAGTGGAACTCATAGCCCTCATCTTTAGTTTGGATGCTATTAATTACAACATTAAAGGTTATGTTTCCCCTTCTTTTTAGAGGAAGATTTTAATGGAACAACAGATTCAATGCATACTTGTCTTCATATTTGGGTGATGGATGCCAAAAGCTTGCAAGTGACTCTTTCCTGGTCTGAGTAATTTGGGCATGAAGGCATGTTTTTGTAGTAAACCAAGAGTAGCATAGCAAAAGGTATGTAAGCTGAATCATGAAGTGTATTTGCTCCTTGATTTCCTTGTGTGCGGTATTAAACTACATTACATAAAGTAGATATGACAGTTTTGCTGTAAACACTTCATGGAGGTAATGTAAATACTTCAATAGTAATAATAATTAGCAGTAATAAGTCATCATCCTTCTCCTTTTTCTCCTCTAATATTTGATAAAGAAATCCCTACCATACAAAATTATTGCAAGAGTATCAGATGGGAAGTTTATTGTATTTCTGCACTTGCTTTGAATTTTGTTGGTTCCACATAACGAAGGGGATTAATACTATTTTTTCATTACTTTTAGATGCTGTGTCATAGAAAATTAATGAGAGGATCATAAGACACTATATTTTATAAAGCGGTCAACAAATATATCGACTAGAAATGAGATATTCTTTGTAATGATGTAGGAAACTTTGATGTCTCTTAAAATAAATGCTGTTCTCTGTAATGCTTGGTAGTGTAAGCTGTCTGACCTCCTGTCAATTGAATTCAGGCAATAGTTTGACCAGAATGTTAGGCTCACACAAGGAAACTGCTCAGAGAAGCATCTCTTTCTCTACAGTGACCCAAGCACACAGATCTGCATGGTGAAGTGGTTAGGGAGCTCACCTAACTTAACATTAAAAGAAATAAATTTTTTCCTGCATTACTTTTTGGAAGAATCAAAGACTTGAGATGAGTCACTATTTTGTTGTGTAAAGAGCTGCTTGGACTCAGGGGGATGAGACAGAATGAGAAGAGGGAAGAAAGGCTGCCTCTCTCCATTGCAACACAACTTCTTGTGACTAAAGTAGTACTTCAGCAGGCTTTATTTCATTGAGTTCTCTGTAGATTCTCCAGGTAACCAATCCTAAAACATTTACATAGAGAATATGGAGCAAGACCCAATGAGGAGCTCTGGGAGGGCCTGAGGGCTTTGACAAGGAGGCCCCTGGGGTCCTGAGGCAGTGCACTGCACAGCTGGATGTGCTGTGTTGACCCACCTGGCTTTCTTACAGACTGTGTCACCTCCCTCCAGGAGATCACCTTAGGAACTGTTAGGCTGACCTGGATGACTTCTCTCCTGGATCATCCCATCTATCCTGAGGGGCAAGGAGGTGCTTGCTTGTTGTCATCACCTGTATCCATGACTAGGAGCCTTCTGGCCTCCAAGCCCTCAGTGTGTTTAGTTATGTGTTACCAACTTCGGGCATGCTGTGTCTCTAATGCTGGTCATTCTTATCCTGCACCCCACACACTTGAAAAAAATACTTTTATTAGTTTGTTTTATAAATAAGCAGCCTATTCTTAGGCCGTATGTCATGCTATGATCTTTCTATAGGTGTGAATTATAAGTACATTTATTGCCTCTGAATTTTGTTTGAACTGGTGATGTGCATTAAAGTTGGTTGTCATCTGTCGTAGAGGGGAGCTCTGGATTAAATTCCAGCAAACAAAGGTGAGTAGGAGAACGTAATCCATTTCAGAAAAGTTTTGATGTCAGAAAACTGTGCAACTGATGTTAGTTTTAGCCTGTTTTAGATGCTTACCAGTAGCTGACTTAACTACTGAGGAGTAGAAGGATTGTGTATTGCATTTGTGTAAATAGCACCTTGCTTCTACTTAGGGCAAGTACGTTAAGTTCTGTGTTTTGTGTAGGGCTTTGGGTCTGAAGGTATGAAGAATCTAATATTTGCTTTAGAGGGAATAAAAACCATGCCATAAGCTTATGATTACAGAAAATGTGAGATTTTTATATGTTTTAGTAAAGCCTGTTACTTTTGCAGGGTTCATTTCAGACCAGTCCTATTAGTGCTAGAAGTCTGTGCGTTATTTATTGATTTGTAGAGGAAATTTATACATGTGTCCTCTATATAGAGAGAATAGTTATCCTTTATCAGGAGCATTTTGTTTACTGTGATCATATTATACTGCCTTATGTGTAAGAAACAGCACAGGAACAGTGCTATGAATCTAAATTTTCCTTTATTCTACTTCTATGTGTTCTGCATATTAATTTTCTCAGCTTTTGTCAATCACAAATAATTAATACACTTTGTTTTTGCCCATGCAGCTGACTTTAATCAAACCTGTATTGATGCTGCTGATTATACTGAGTTAGTTATGTACGTGTTACCACTAACCTTCAACTCCATTGCTAATACAATTCTAGCAAGTATTCCAAAGTCTAATGTACCAAGGAAAACAGAATCAGGGTTGATTTTATTTTAAATGAACACATTCAGCTGGATTAGAATAATGAAGCTGTGTTTCTTTTGTTTTGATGGAACTCTTTCATAGTAAGCCTAGCCTTAAATTACTGAGATTTCAGTTCCAGAAAAGTATTTGTTGCAATGTTTGCTGTGATTTTAATATTTGTTTTACCAAAGTAAATAATTTGGTATGTCTGTGGATATGTTGTCACCTAGAAGACTGAAACTTAAAATATTTCATTACTTTCATTTTTCAGTACTCATGGGTAAGAGAAAGGAAGAAAGTGTTTCAAATCCTGGGTCCCAGAAAAGGCAGAGAAAAGAATACACAGAGGTATATACTGATGATAGTGCCTCTTCACAGTCGGTAAGTAGTTTAAAAAGTCATAGAGACGACGATAGAAGAAAAGTTCTGTGTTTATTGAAATAAATGTCTTGGACGTAGGCATCAGTACAAAAAGATAAAAGAAACTAGGGATACTGTTTGAAACTGAAACTAGGGAGTCTGTGATGAGGACTTCAGCATGAGGTTGTTCTTACCTTATTTCTTTTGGGTCTAGTTATAATAGTCAATCATAAAAATAACAATATTCTGATTTAATAGAAGGAAAACTACTGCAGTTGTCAAGTAAATGAAGGAAATGGATTTTGACAGAACTGTGGTATATTTCATTTATGGTTGTAAAGGCAGACAAAATATTCGGAAAACTAGTTATTAGGAGTGCCAAATACTTGTTTGTTTTGCATAGCTGACACTTTCAGATATCTAAAAACATCTAGTGTTTGAAATGCAAATTTTGATGGGAAAGAAACTTGGAAAGAGGAATATTATTTTTTTTCTGCTTTTAGTAGTTGAATTTTAATTTGATAGAAGATTTTTAAAAACTGATTTTTGAGATTGCAAATACTGTCCTGTGTATCTAGACTGAATGTTAGGAAACATTTCTTTACCAGTGGTAAGAGACTGGACCAGGCGTCTCTGGGGGGTTGTGTCACTGCCCTCCTCTCCTGGGCAGGGGAGACAAAATATAACAAAAGGCTTGTGGTTGAGATAAGGGCAGGGAGAGATCACTCCCCAGTGACTGTCATGGGCAAAACAGCCTCAGCCTGGGGAAATTAACTGAATTTATTTAAAATCAAATCAGTACTTGAGAGATAAGGAGAAATGAACCCAAATCTTAAAACACTTTCCCTCCATCCCTCCTTGGCTCATCTTCACTCCTAATTTTCTTCTTCCCCAAGAGCACAGGGAGTGGGGGCTGTGGTCAGTTCATTACATGTTGTCTCTGCCCCTCCTTCCTCTTCAGAGGGAGGACTCACACTCGTTCTGTGCTCCAGTGAGGATCTCCTCCACAGGATGCAGTCCCTCAGGAACAGCCTGCGCCAGCGTGGGTCCCCCATGGGGTCACAAGTGCTGCCAGCAAAGCTGCTCCAGTGTGGGCTCCTCTCTCCATAGGCCACAGATCTGGCCAGGGTAGAGTTCCCTTAGAGTCACAGCCTCCTTTGGGAATCCACCTGCTCCAGCATAGGGCTCTCCATGGGCTGCAGGTGTATCTCTGCTCTGATGCCTGGAGGACCTCCTGCCCCTCCTTCACTGACCTAGGTGTCTGCAGAGCTGTTCCTCTCACATATTCTCACTCCTCTCTTGTCTGGATGCAATTGCTGCATTGCAATTTCCCTTTCCTGACACTTAGCCTGGAGGCCCTACCACTGTTTCTGATGGGCTCAGCCTTGGCCAGCAATGGGTCTGTCTTGGGGGTAGCTGGGGAATGGCAATGGCTCTGTCAGACATGGGAAAGCTTCTGGCAGGTTCTCACAGAACCCACCCCTGTAGCTTCCTGCCCTGCTGCCACAACCCAAAGCCAGTACAGCTTCCTAGAGAGGTGGTTGGTGCCCCAACCCTTTCAGCATTTACAAGACATTTGGACAGTGCCCTTAATAACATGCTTTGACTTGGTCAGCCAACTGTGTGGATGTATTGTCTTAATATTTTATGTTGGATTGATGATAAGTTAGTAGTAAGGAGAACTGAAAGTTACTATGTGTAAGGGATCAGCTTTGGTACCTTTTATTTTACAACATAACTGCTCTATAGCAAGCAACTTCACACAGTGTCATGAAACCCTTCTGTTTCCTTGTGGCTTGTAACAACCAATGTTTGATATCATACTGTCATTTTAATTCTCATTGTGTTTAAAATGCATAAACTTAATCTCATTAAAATGTATACATGACTTGAGTTTTAATTGTTCATTCTTTAGCCTGATGGTGAAGTTGGGATAATTGAAAGTATCCAGCTGAAGAACTTCATGTGCCATTCAAATCTGGGGCCTTTTCAGTTTGGACCAAATCTCAATTTCGTTGTTGGAACCAATGGAAGTAAGTATTAATTGCATAGTGTCTTTGTTAATAATAATGTAGAAGATGTAATTTTTATTTGAAAATGAATTGCTAGCCATCTTTCAGGCATGGGAAAGGATTCACTTTTGGAATGAGGTACCACACAGGTCTATCCCAGTAGTTAAATGCTGGTGAATTAGGTCTTAACATTGGAGATTTTCGCAGAAGGTAATGTGAATATAAATATTTTAATAGACAAATAATGCATACATTTTTATTTGAACTAAATGTACTTATATGTTTATTATTAAATGCACAGTAATTGTCCAAGTGCCCATCACTGAGTTTGGAGGAGCCACAGTGCTTGTAATAGGGGGTTGAGGTACTTCTCATAGTTGCATAAAGCTAAACTACACCTGAACCACATTCAGCAACATCCTGCTTCCTGATGTTTTCAGCTTCCCAGGGACATCCAAATTTTTCAAAAGCTGTTGTAGTTAGCCTGGAGAAGGAGGGGAAGGTATGTCCTCCTGTCCAGGTTGGCGCTCGGAGGAGGAAGGGTGAAAGGTGTAATTGTGCACAGTTGCCGCTAGATGGCTCCCGCAGCGCGGGGGCGAGCGTGGTGCCGAGCGGCCAGCAGTTCTGTCATGTCACATCATGTCACATCTTATCAGCCAGCATTACAGAGTACTTCAAAATGACAACCTTAGCCCAGGCCCCAAAGGTGAGAAACACCAAAGCAGGGAGCGCATGCTGTGAGGAAGCTGTTACATAATGCAGCTCTGAGAACCAGCACAACAACTCAGCGAGCAAATAAATCAGCATTGTGATCAGCAACTATTAAAGTAATATCATGAATGCTTACAGCAAATCTATTTTAACATACTGTGGTCAGTTATAGCAACCCTTTGAGCCCCACACTGGATGCTAGGAAGGACTGTTGTTTAATCCCTTTTGGCAACTAAATACCATGCAGCCACTCACACACTTCCCCATGTCCCCCAGTGGGTTGGGGAGGAGAACTGGAAAACGGCAAAACCTGTGGTTTGGGGTAAGAACAGCTTAATAATTGAAATAAAATAAAATATAATAATTATTGTAATGAAAAGCGGAAAGAAAGAGAGGAATAAAACCCAGGAGAAAGAAGTTATGCATAATACAGTTGCTCCCAACCAGCCCATCCTTGAGCAGCAGTCAGTGGCTCCTGGACAGCATCCCCCAGTTTAAGCATTGGGCGTGACAGTCTTTTGTATGGAATTCTTTGGCCAGTTGGGGTCAGTTCTCCTGGCCAGGCTCCCTCCTGGCTTCTTGTGCACCTCCTCATTGGCAGAGCATGACACACTGAAGAGTTCTCGACTTTGCTACTTAGCAACAACCAAAACATGAGCATCTTATCAGCATTATTCTCATGCCGAAACACAGCACTGTACAAGCTTTGAGATAGAAAAGGAACTCTATCCCAGGTAACCCAGGACAGTATGGCCACATAGAAACTATTACAGGAAAGAAAAATGATACCTCTTTATATGATCTTGCTTCTTCTAGAGAAAGAATTTAAAAAATTAAACATAAATTTTGAAAGAGAGCTTAAAAACCTTTCAAATAGTTAGATAAATGGTAATGTGTGTTTGATTTATTTTGTTGTATACACATTTTTAGTATGCTTTTAAGAAAGGGGAGATTCCTTCCTGCTGACCTATGACATGTTGAATGTAAATTGCTAAACAGAAGTAACAGAAATTTGGCTCAGCATGTTGGGTTTTTTTAGGGAGAACCTTGAAAATGGCAGATACTTTACTAGCATTATTGTTACTTTATATGTTCAGTAAGGACAGAATTTGGACTTCTAATGCATGAATATATAAGAAGTCAAAAAAGTGTAATATGGGTGGAGTAGAAGTTGCAATATCTTCTCTTCAAAACAAATTCAATGCTTTAATTACAGGTGGAAAAAGTTCTATATTAACAGCACTAATTGTTGGACTTGGTGGAAAAGCCACTGCAACTAACAGAGGTTCCTCATTAAAAATGTTTATTCAAAAAGGAGAGAGGTAAGTAAAACTTTAATCTTGAAGTTGCATATGTAGTTCATTGATTGTCATTGAGGTTAGCTTATGAATTTTCTGTTTATGCTAATTTTCTGCATCTTCTTATGGGATCCACCAGACTTGAATAAAAAGCATGACACTGAAGAGACCATACTTGAAGAACATCCTCCCCCTGCAAAAACACCCCAAACCCCAAAAACAAAAATCTTCAGAAGTTTTGCCACTAGTATACCATTATTTCTGAATGTTGTAGTTTGAAACCAACTGGAAATTAAACTCCAAACAGCTGGTCTCTTTCCCCCGCAGTGAGAGAGGGATAAAAGTAGAGATTACAAGTTGAAATAAAAATGTGCTGAAAAAAGCTATCAATGATATAAGGAAAACCAACACTAACACTAACAATACTAATAACAACAGTGTATAAAAGAGGATGATTACAAACAAAAATGCTCACTGAGTCTGATTCAAGGCGACTGCACCACAGCCCGAGTCATGCATCTTCTGAGACAAAGAAGAAAATGGCAAATGGAAGTGTTGGTGCCCGTGTTGTGAAAAAAAAACAACAATGGTGGACAAATCACCCAGACCCACACTCCCTCCCCAAGCCCAAGACAAGAAAAACAATGACACACCAAACCCACAGCAGGACTGGCACCACTCCACTGGTTTGCTTGCCATCCACTTTCCCTGGAATAAAGGAACAAAATGGTGTCACTTCCATTTCCTGTTCCCCTTCTCTTCCAGCTGAAGCCATGCCCCCAGGGATGATGTGTGGGGCATAGAATAACAACACTCAGGTGGCTTCAGCTCTGCCCCTCCCAATAATAGCAAAAAAATTAACTCTGTCCTACCTGAAACTGGGACACTGAACTAGCTAACATAGTGATATGTCCCCTGTATTCCCTGCTTTCATCTAGTACTTCCACTCTGTAATTGAATATGCTACAGAAAAATGGAGTTCACTAGAAAAATTCATAGGTGACTAGTTATCATTGTTTTCAAGCAGTGAAGTTAATTATTTTTCAGTCTTTCTGGTGAATGGGTATACGAAGACCTTGACTTACAGCTGGATATTTAAACATGCAAGAAGTGGATTCATGTCTGCTGTGAGAGTGGGGATAGCATGTTTAGGGAAACCAATAAAAATATAGGAGGTTTAGGAGTTTACATTTACATGAAGCTGTTATTCAGAGTCCCAGCCTTTTCCTTTCAGAGGTGCTTAAAACTGTTGGTAGTACTTACCTTATGTGTATTAAGTTAATGTTTCAGCACTCACTTGAGAAACAGGAAATAGGAATTTGGAACTGAAATCGCATCTCATCTTTTCTAGAAGAGTGCCTTAAGCATTCTGGTGTCGATTACTTTGGTTAGGCTGTAGAAGCCAGAAAACTTGTTTTATACAGAAACCAATTTGAAAAAAGTATAACTACCAAAAAGCAGCTTGATTCTGCAATGTAAAATGAGGGCACTCAGATGAGAAGGGAAGATGGAAGAAATCTCTCACAAATATTTGCTTTTGACTCATTATTTAGGTGAAGCATAGGAGGTGCAGGCAGTCAATTTGTGACAGCAGTGTGTCTGTCATGGTTATGGAGGAGAGGGCTGGAGTTTCTGGCAGTGTTTGATTCCAAACCACCCACATCATGCCAGGGCCGTGGTGTCGGCACGAGGAAGCCAGGGTCGAAAGCAGAAGGGTCGCCAGCTTTTGCTTTTGCCAGGCTCAGGGGAGGGGATGTGTAGGTTTCAGGGTCAGCCCAGCAGACTTTGCTCCTCTCTGACACTGGTTGTCTTGGTTTAGAGACAGATTTAGGAGAAAACACTCTGAAATGAGTGTCTCCTCTAAAGAGAATGGCATCAGTAATCCCTTTTGCCAATGAGAAAATGCAATACCAGTTAGTGAAAGTGAAAAAAATGCTGTTTATTAACTAACAAAGTGCCCGCACAGCACAAAAAAGTTGAATAAATGCTAGATATTGAACTTTCAGATCCTTAGCCCCCACACTCACCCTGCTCCCACCCAGAGCAGAACTAAAAAACCTCAAAATGCCAGGGGAAGAAATAAACGGGCTGGCCGCGTGGCAGAGGGGGGCAAAGTGGCGGCTGGCTTTTGTCTCAGGGAAGAGGAAAAACTTCATGCAGCGGCTTGGGCAAAACAGATGGGAACCTGTTGAACCTCTGGCGTTGGTCCCCTCCTCACAGCAGATGAAGCTGGTGGGTTTTGGTGTCCTTTCTCTTGTTAGTTGACCTTTGCCCGAGGTTTTGGGGTGACTGGAGTGGCCCCTGCTGCTAGTCTTGGCAATTACCTGATCTTGGACCAAAACCAAGCTGAAACAGTTCAAGAAAAAACAACCTGCAGAACAATTGCTGCTGCTGTCCAGGGGAAAGGTGGGGTGTGGGGGAAAAAGGAATCTTGCTTAAGCTACTGAAAAATCGAGTTAGCTAAGCAGCAATGGAACCGCTGCTCTCCACAGCACCCAGCACGCTGGGGAGTGAGTCTTGGAACACAAAGTCCACGCAGGAGCCCCCAAAGGCTCCCGCCCCTCCTCTTGACCCACCTTAAAGCCGCAGCAGCCATTTCTGAGCATAAACAGACAATCAGGAATAGAGCATCATCATAAAATTGCCCCAAGACACAGCCCCTTACCTCTTCCTCCAAGCCATGGCTTTTCTGGTTTGGTGCTGAAATACAGCACTGGGAAGCCCAAGATGCCACTCAGGGAAAAAAGGAAAGGGAGGTGGTGTCTTGAGAGGCTACGTAGAACACAGACTAGACAGTGTGAAAGGAATAAAGTAGGTATTTATTAAAAAGGCCTTCAAAGGATACACCTTGGGCAGTACAAGAGCCTGGCCGAGGCTACACCCAAGATGGACCACAGGTCACACGTTTTCACACTTTTATAAGTTTTTGGTCTGTTTACATATTGGGGTTAATTGTCCAATTACAGCTTCAGGTTATGAAGTCCCATCCTCCCAGATTGCTCCCCTCAATTCGCTGTTGTTTATACATTTTGGGCCTGAAGCTGCAACGTGTCCTTGGTTCTCAGGCTGGAAAAGGATTGTTTTGTCTAACTACCCTGTGAAGAGAACTTGCTAACACTTTATATGAAGTTCAGAGTTATATACCAGTGCAGTACAGAATCTGGAAAATATGAAAGCTAAAACTTAAGGCATCAGAGGGAACAGCAGTGGCACAGAGTGGAGCCCAGCCAAGCCACAGCCGCTGGGACCGCAGCAGCCCCTGGAGCCACCACACCACTGCAGCAGCAGTGCAGCACCTCTGCTGCCAGAACTACCAAGCACTCCGGTCCCGCTCGTGCCCAGTCAGGCCCAGGAAAAGGGTCCCCTGACCTGTTTCAGAGCCCTGTCACGTCCCACCAGGTTTTGTCTTGTCCCTGTTTTTCTGTTGCTTTTAGGCTGGGGAAGGGGAAAGTTAAACCATGAGCATCCCTGACATAGTGCCTTTGTTTTCTCGTGCACCAACTATATGGCCCAGCACGAGGCCAGTTGCCATTTTGCCTTTGTCTGGGAAACCATGCCAGGCGCTGTCTTGGGGAAGCATTTTTGTTTGGCGGTAAATACCCTTCTGTGGATAAAACCCTCTCTGTTTTGTACACTCTTATTAATATTGTGGTTTTGAGATTTTGCAGTAAATTGTAATTCTGTTTTATAATCTCCTATTATTTCCTCCACTGTGGGAAGGAGGTGGAGGAAAGAGGGCACCTTGAGTGGGTTTACTTTTTCTGCTGGGTTTTAAACCAGCAATGTGTCTAATGATGCTATGGCTCAAACCAAATTAATATGTGTTCTTCTGATTGGTACTATGACTGACTTGCAGCTGTGACTTGTAGGGCACGTGACAATTTGTATGGAAAATTAAAATGTTTTGATTTTTTTGTTGTTTTTGGATTTGAGATTAATTTCAGTTGTCATTTTAATTATTTTTGTTATTTTTTTTTAGTTCTGCACATATTTCCATAACTTTGCGAAACCAAGGAAGAGATGCATTTAAACCAGAATTGTATGGTACCTCTATTACTGTGAATCAGCGCATTAATCAGGATGGAAGCAGAACTTGCAAACTGAGAAGCGAATCTGGTTGGTGGTAGTTTGCTTTGTTCTCAGTCTTAGAACTTCTCTAAACTTGTTCATGGCTTTGAATGCCTTGATGTTAGTAAAGGATGATGTTTCTCTTTTCATAAAATCATTCAAGGATGATGACAATGTCCATTTTTTTGTTTTTATCCCAAACTAAGAATATTGTAGTATGTGAAAAGTATTATGCATTTATTGGTATGTATTATTTAGTATGTCAGGTGTTACATTATGTATTTGTTTTTACAAAAATCTGTTTGTGTGATGAGGCTGAACATAGTTTTTTACTCTTTTTTGAGGTCTTACTGAATTTGCTGATTTGTCTAAATTGTGTCACAGAGGGTTTATGAGGCAAAGAAGGACTTCAGAACTCTTTCTGTGCAAATGCAAATATATTGAAAAAATAATAAAAAAAGCCCTAACCAATGCTTCTTATTTAGAACTAAGTCTGTGTTACAAAAAGATTGATCTCATTTTTTATATTTTCTACAATGAACAAAATACCTGGAGTATTGTACTTACTGATATTTTTCCTTTCTTTTTTACCGCTAGGGACTGTAATTTCTTCAAAGAAAGAGGAACTCATAGGAATACTGGATCACTTTAATATACAGGTAGTTGTTGTAGTGTTTAAAATCTGCAATTCAAGAAGATATTGGCATGTGATATTATAATTCTTCAATTAAAAAAAATGTACTATTCCTTAAAGGAGAGAGCTTCACCTCTTCCATGTTATTTAAAGATCAAATTCATGAGCAATAGGAAAATTGAAATATATACCTCATGCAATGCAGAATAGGATTCTGTCCCAGACAGATAAGTATTTGCTGTCATCTGTGATGTGTGAGTCATGTGTCCTGTTGGTAAAAGTCTTGACATATTTTCTTTTGTATCTGGAGAGTTTTTTTTCTGCTGATTATTTCAGTTCTTGCTGTTTCAGAGTGTGATTTTACTGCCTGAGTGATTAATAAAAGATCAGGTACTGCATATGAAGTTTAAAATATTCAACATCCTTTGAATTTCAAATAATAGAAATGTCAGTTAGTATGTATTGATTTTATGTTGTGGCAACGTCTGTAAGAATATGAGTCACTTTCATTGCATTTATTGCAATACTTTGATACAACAAGAATTTCCAATGCTGATGTTGTTAAATAAATGGAACTTAGAGGTTCTATTTTTATAGAAATCACATATCCTCTTGGAAGCAGTTCCTTAGTGTCCTTGCTGTGATTCTGTTTTGTACTTGATATAGTTGGATTTTTAAAATTTTCTGTTTGTTACTGATTTTGTGTGTTATGTTTTGATTTTTTTGAAGGCTTGAGAGGATTAGAAAGCTTGATTTCTGAACCTTGGCTTATTACTAAGTTGCAGGATTGGAACAGGGTGCTCACTTTCATGGATTTGCAGTTACATGGTAACTTGTAATTAAAATGAAAATTATTTCTTTTTGCAGGTAGATAATCCTGTGTCTATTTTAACCCAAGAGATGAGCAAACAGTTTTTACAGACTAAAAATGAAGGTGACAAGTACAAGGTAAGAAAAACAATTTAACATAGTCATAAAACATTGAAATCCCATTTGTAAATTTTTGGAGCACTTGGGAAAAAAAAATCAAATTCCTTAATCCTAATAACTTGTTTTGTGCTAACTCAGGTAAGTAGCTAAATACCACACAACCACTCCTTCACTTCCCTTCTGTGCTGCCCCTAAGTTTGGGGTAGGGGAATGGGAAATGAAGAGTAAAAGTAAAAAAAAATTAGAGGGATGAGACAAAAATTGTGTAATAATTGAAGGGAAAGCTGGAAGGAGAGAGAAAGAAAGTGAAACTAAATAAGAGATGCAAAGGCAATCACTCACCACCTCCTGTTGGTAGACTGAGGCCCAGCCAGTGCCCAAACAAAAGATGGCTAATCCCCCTAAACCCTCTCTTATCTGTTTTTGTTGCTGAGCATGACTGTGCTGGTTCGGACGGGGCTGGAGTTAATTTTCTTCATGGCAGCTTGTATAGGGCTATGTTGTGGATTTGTGCTGAAAACAGTATTGATAATGTGGAGATGTTTTCATTACTGCTGTTTTTGTAACAGCTGAGCAGGGCTTACACAGAGTCAAGGCTTTCTCTTCTTTTTCCACCCCACCAGCAAGGAGGCTGGGGGTGCACAAGGAGTTGGGAGGGGTCACATCCAGGACAGATGACCCCAGCTGACAAAAGGGGTATCCCAGACCACATGACATCATGTTCAGCATATAGAGCTGGGGGAAGAAGAAGGAATTGGGGGATGTTTTGAATGATGATTTGTCCTCCCAAGTCAGCGTTAGGCATGATGGAGCCCTGTTTTCCTGGGAATGGCTGAACACCTGCCTGCCCTGGGAAGTGATGAATGAATTCCTTGTTTTGCTTGGCTTCTGTGTGCAGCTTTTGCTTTATTAAACTATTTTTATCTCAACCGATGTGCTTTCTTGCTTTTACTTTTCTGATTCTCTTCCCTATCACACCCCAAGGGAAAGGGAGTGAGTGGCTGTGGGTGGCTGAGTGAGTGGCTGGGGCTAAACCATCACAATGACATTTTCTGAGGAGGCATATCTTCTTGGCTGCTTGGAATCATCTGCTTGGTTATATCCCTCCCAATGTAGGTGCACACCGTGCCAGTCTGTTCACTGGGAGGGCAAAGTGAGAAACAGGAGGCCTCAGTGCAACAGCTAAAGTATGAGTGTGTAGTCGGTGATGTTTTGATCACACATCTAAAATACAACAAACGTAACAGTTGCTGTGAAGAAACTTAACTCCATCCTAACCGGAGCCAGTGCACTGTCTGAGTGCACCAATCATCCACTTGCACAAACAATATTTTTGAAGATTCTTCTCCCTAAAGAGATGGATAAATTTAAATTTTAGGGCACTGCTGAGTAAGTTCATTAGTCAGATACCCCTGTCAGAAATGAGTGTTTTAAGTCACCCAGACAGCCACTGGCACAGGTATCAGCAAAAGCAGATTTAATATTAAGGTAAAAGTGCAGCTAAGTTCGTTGGCGAGGTTCGCTGTCCTACTTACATAGTTGCACAAGAGGAGAATTGGACTGAAAACTGAAATCAATCCATCTAAAACCAAAATCAACCTAAAATCATCTCTATGGAGGTTGGAATGGGAAAAAGGTAAGGATAAAAAGGAGTAAGGGAAATCTTCCCATTCCATCACAACGTTCAGAATGGACCCCCTTGCCAAACTTAGCTCTAGACTTGACTGCAATTTAGGCCTAAAGATTTTGACAGTGCTTTGACTTAACAGTACTTAATTAGTAGACTGATTTAAAGAATTTAACAGATGATTCTTATAGAGTTTGCAGCACAACGTAACTCACTTGTAGGCCTAATTTTCTTATTAAAGTACTTAAGAATCTTAAGAAACATTGATAATACAGTTGCTATACCATATGCACACTTGTATGTAAACAGACCTAAAGAATATGTACAAGTTGTATACCTGTGAAAAATTTCCCTGGATCTCAGAGAAGTGCCTTTGGATTGATGCCTTGGCTCATGTCAAATGCCTTTGGATCTTCTCAGAGGGTGAAGGGTTGATCCCTGAGGAGTCGGGGTATCCGCCCTGGCTCTGTCAGCTTTTGGCAGCAGTCCTCCAAGTAAACTTGAGAGTTCTCTGGCTCACAGTGAAGTGAGCTCACCAGTTCTCTGGCTCCCTCATTCAGAGGGAGATGCTGTCACAGCCTGCTGCAGTCCAGGAGAGCTCAGTGAGTCTCAGTTGGGACCATTATTTATAGGGTCACAAGAGAGTGGGCTTCGGTCATAGTAATTGCCCATCCTGACGACAATTTGGGTCAGGAACTTTCTTTGAAAATTCAGTAACAAAAATGTTGTTCTGTTTGGGTTGTTAGTCAGGCAAGAAAGACAAGTTTCAAAGGTTCTTCATTAGGAAGAGGAGCTTGTCAGAGAGTGTAAGTTCATGGGAACAGTGTTTCTGATAAACTCAAGAGGAGCTGAGCTCAGCCCCTGTTCATCAAGGCTTGGGCCTAACAAACATTTCAAACATCACATTGCAGCCTGAGGAGGGGGTGGAAGTTGTACCACCACAACCTGACCAGTTTTTTCACTTTGGATATTATTCAGCATGCAGGGATGTTGGGATGAATGGTCTTTTCTGTCGTAATTATTGCAGATAATTAGATAAGGTGCTGATCTCACATCTGCATCTTTTTGTTCCTTTTTAGTTTTTTATGAAGGCAACTCAGCTGGAACAAATGAAAGAAGATTATTCAGTTATTGGGAAAACTAAAAAATCTATCCATGTTCAGATAGAGCAAGGGGAAGAGGTATGTAAAAGTTAAAGTAATTATTAGGACAAATCTGAGCAGCGAAGGAAGTACAGGAGTTAAACTGCATAGTTCTGGTTTTATTAGGTCTCAGTGACATTAAATTTCAAAAAACCCAAATCTTTCCAAAATTCCATATCATATCACAGCTTTTTGCAGTCATGATTGAACACGTTTTCTTTTTTAAGCATCTTGAAGAACTTAAGAAGCTTTATTTGGAAAAGAAGGAAATTTTCAAAAGCATCGCGTTTGTGAATGACATGCAAAATCATCTCAAAGAATTGAAACATCAGATGGCGTGGGCAGTGGTAAATGTCTTGCTAAAACATGTTTGTTCGTGTGAAATGTGCTTCATTCCCAGTCTGCTGTGGATATGCTAATGTAGGCTTCTCCTTAGGTGAGTGAGGTGGAAAAAGAAATAGAGCTGCTCAAAGAAGGTGTCAAAGCTGAAGAGGGAAATACAGAGTTCCTTCAGAAGGTAGAAGAATGCCAGGTACATACATGGTCTAAACCATTTATCACTCTAGCTGTAGTCACCCCTCAAGTTAGAAATCTGTTGTGAAGGGTTTCTTATGTATCATTGCCTCTAGAAAAGATTGATGATTTCAGGAGACCTCTGGAAGTTTTGGGATGGTTCTTAAAACTTCTGTAGGTAGCAAGAAAGAAAAATTTTGTCATACATTCTGATTTGCATATGAAACACATTTTGTGCAGAGAAACAGGCATCATGTTTTTGAATCTAGAATCACAGAATAGTGTGGCTGGGAAGAGACCTTAAAAATCATCCAGTTCCAACCCTCCTGCCCTGGGCAGGGACACCTTCCACTGGATCAGGCTGCTCAAAGTCCACCTGGCACTAGACACTTGAAGGTGTGGGGCATCCACAACTTCTCTGGGCAGCCTGTGCCATTGCCTCACTACCCCCACAGTAAAGCATTCATTCCATGTATCTAACCTAAATTTTACCTCTTTCAGCTTGTAGGCCCCATTTCAGATACCAAAAGGCTGCTATGAGGTCTTCATACAACCTCCCCTTCTCCAGGCTGAACAGCCCAAAACTTTTCAGTCTATTAAAACTCCTCCAAACTTTCTTTGTTAGCACTTATTTTCCTTTTTAAAAAAATATTTTTATGGTTTTTTTCCATCTTTTAAAAAGAATTTTTTTCACAATTGAGGCATTTTTGCTTTATGTTCAACATGTCCATGTAGTCATGAAGGAACATTGCCTAGACACTGGTTTCATTTCTTTTGATGTCATGGTACTTGACCTTGTTGTGTTAAGAGTCCTGTGTTTGAGTAAACCTTGAGACAGAAAAAAAGGTTGCTGTCTGCATCATAGATTTGGTAGTCTGTTGATTTCCCATGAATGAATATTTAGGAATCTTCATCTTGGCATATCCATAGTGGCAATGACTTGCTTTATTTTTTTAAACCAAACAAAACTCAAACAGTTGAGATGTGTTGGATGGATCATTTTGAGAGATATTTGTCCTGTAACATTAAGAGGTTTTTCAAGAAAATTTTGTTCCATTACTACTTGTTTTGTTGTTTTTTCACCAAAGGTAAAAGTTAATGAAGCAGAAAAAAATTACAAAGCAATACAAGACAAATTGATAACTGTAAGTGAAGAAGCACAAGCCCTTCATCCTCAGTGTATTTCTTTGAAGGCTGAAGTGCAGGCAAAAAGAAAAGCAGTCAATGAAACTGAGGTAAGCAAAAAAAAAACCACCTTTCCAAGTTCGTACCAATTTAGACCTTTAAATTTGTCCATGCTCTGCCCATCTGAAATTCCACACCTGTGTCTTGGCTTCTTGAGTCCATAGTGGAGTTTAGAACAGGTGCAATTTCTTGCAATTTCTTGACTGGCAAGTAGTGTCAGGGGCCCTGGCATTTATGTCTTTACATAGTTACTACACAGTGTTAAGCTTAAGTCAAAATAAATAAATAGGTGTAAATTTTGAAAATCAAGTTATGTTTGTCTGGTTTGGTGCAGTTCAGTATTTACTCAAAACTGCATTTCTTTGGGAACTTACTTCTTCTATTTCTTAAACTTCTATGTCCTATTTCCTTAATAGATCATTTATAATCGTTCCAAAACAGAGTTAAAACGTCTGGAAAAAGACAGTGAACAGCTGTGTAAACGAATTGAAGAACTGAAAAGCTGGTAAATACAGATACAGTGATTATGGTGTATGTTCATTAAGATATAGGTGGAAAAGAAGTAAGCTTTTCAGATTAATGAGAAAACCTGCTGTAATCGAAAATGTTTATTTAGTCTTCAACAGGGTCCAGTTAAATACCTGAATATTTCTGATCCTGCTTCTTTACATACTAAGATTTTGACTAGAATGTCAAAAGAAGAGGCAATTGGGTAGCCAAAGTGGCTTCTGTTTGTTTGTTTGTTTGTTTTGGGAGGGGGGGGGTTTGTTTTTTGTTTGTTTGTTTTGATGTGTTTTTTGTTTTGGTGATAATAGATATTCTCTAGCTTCCATGACGGTGCAAAACAGATATGTCTTAAACTAAATGTAATAGGAATGTAACTGGAGGG
>WAAE01008981.1:0-46129 GCA_013400495.1 Nicator chloris
GGACAACAGGAGAAACCATTTAACGTAAAAACACATCACTACATCTAAGAATATGGCCAGGTGGCAGAGGGTTTTGTTTTCCCCGTTTTATTTTTTTCCCCCAGTGCTTTAAAGAATTCAGGTGTTATATAGTAAAGCTCTGTCATCTGACTATCTGGATGGTAGGTCTTTCAGCAGAGTATCTTGGTATTCCTTCTCCCCTCACCATCCCATTAATGTAAAAATCATCCAAATTTGTCTGAATTATAAAAATTTCAATAGCACATTCTCTCTATGTTTAGTGAGAGCCTGGTAGAACTTAACAGCCAGAATGTCTGGAGGTTCTGCCTCCACCCTGCAAATCCCTGATCCTTTTGGCTGTTCTGTTATGGACCAAACTGCCTGTGCCACCTTCTCAGCCCTGCACATGCCTTGCTGCAAGTCTGGATGGCTCCTGGTCACCCTTGTGGAGCAGTTCTCATCTGAGCCACAGAGGTGGAGTCAGTTTTACCCTACATTTTTGCGGGTGGGGGAGGGCTTGGGACAAAAAGGAAGCAAAGGCTTGGGTAGCAGGGAAGCATTGGTAGTAGGAAATGAGGCAATTGTTGGGAATAACTGAGGAGCAGATGGGTCTGGAAGCTGCCAAGAGAGCAGAGTTAAAGGCACACAAATGGGAGTGTGATGGAAATCTGTCTCATCTCTGTGCAGGAGTTGTACAGCTGTGAGGCAGCTTAAGCTTCCTGTTAAAGCTTCTCTTCCATGACTTATGTAGAGCAGCCTGGGCATTCCTTGGTCTGTAACAATTCCTTTTGATTGGAACCAGATGGCCCTGCAAAGAGCTTCCTGCTCTGGCTCTTCCTGCCCCTCTCCTGGAAAATAGGGGCTATGAGGTTTCACTTGTGTAGATGCTGAACTCCTATAGCTGCTGACCAGGATTAATGTTTTCTACCTGACCTTAATTAGCCTTGGCTGCAGCCTCTTTTTTTTCTTCCCTTTTTTTTTCTTTTTCTTTCTTTTTTTTCTCTTTAATGAGCTAGTTTTAGAGTCCTAAAATGGGCTTGAGTGACTTCCAGGCTGATGTTACATCATTCAAAAGTTTTTGCTTTTTGGCAGTCATGAGATTAGTATAAACACTGTATAGTATAAAACTTTTTAACAGTTTCAAGGACATTACTAAAAATTGCTTTCAAGCTATTGTCATAAAATAACACTTTTGCCTTTGAATCACATATGCTTTGGGATTCTAACATTTCAGAATTACAAGGATATTTTTCCTAAATTTAAATCTTCACAGTGTTTTCTTAGCATGTTCCCCACCTGCTCTCCTGTGACTGACAAAATGAACTTGCCAAGGAAGTCCATATGAGAATTATGAGTATGGAAGTATGGAGCTGCTTGAAAAAAAAATTATTTTAGTTTAAAAAAAATGCTATTTACAGTAGAATCAAGAATCCTAAACCAGGTGTCCAAATCAAGGCATATTTCATTGCCTTTGAGAGGTAGAAGGGTTATGCTATGTATTTTAATATTATACCATTTTCCAAGTACTTCTAGAGTCCTTTGACTTGATCAGAAAATGTGTTATTTCAACAGGAATAAAATGCAGCACTGGGAGAGATATTTCAAGGAGTTCTATGGTAAATGATAGACATTAGCAGTCAAGTAGCAGTCAGCTTCCTTATGGAATAGACTAGAATGGTTTAGGATGGAAGGGACCTTAAAGGTCATGAAGTTCTAACTCCACTGCTATGGACAGGGACACCTTCCACTAGACCACGTTGCTCAGAGCTCCACCCAACCTGGCCTTGAGCACTTCCAGAGTCTAAAACTGACTTGCTAAATTGTGGCTTATTACATGCTTCATTCTATTAATGCCTAAATTAATGCTATTGCAACAGCTTTTACTTACCTGCCTTACAAATTTCTTGTGAAGCTTTGGGATGTAGTTTCAAGAAAATTGTAGCCTCCAAATAAAAAACTAAACCAAAACACTCGTATATATCAGTGCCTAGCAGAAGCAATTAGGATTTGAGAATTTACACATTATTCTTTAAATTTTACAAGTCACTTGACAGCAGTCCACTGCCACTGCTGGAAAACTTTCCCTCCAGCTGTTTTTTGGATTTAATCTGAATACAGTACTTGGGATAGAAGTAATCATTTTCTTACATGTGAGACATCCACATTACTTTATGCCAACTTGATGCATCTCCATTTGTGATATCTCACAGGAAACTGATTCCTTTTCTTCAGCTGAGTGGTATCATTATGCAGAAGGTGTGGGATTAAGCTCTTGAGGCAAGGTCTCATATTTTTAAGCAGGCAAGCACATATTAGTATTCAGTACCAGCTTGCCAGTTTCTTTCATCACTTAAAAATCATATTTTATTTTATTAAATATTGAAATTGTATTTTAAAAAAATACGTTTCCAAGTAATTTGAGGGAATATCATATGGAGCTCTTAAACAGCTCTTATCTTAAAAAGATAACTTTAAATTATTTTCTGGGGTCTTGGGTATCATGTGTACACTTAATACTGTGTTTATTCAAGCTTTCATTGTACATTACTATCATTTAGAGGGTTTGTGTGCTTAATTTAACCCTGTTGTACAGAGCTGCTTTTCACTCTTGCATGCAGCTCATAAATTCACAGATCTCTTGGATATGTACTTCACTAGAGGAATGGTTTTCTGTGTGAAAAACCAGATTGTCAGCTTTTTTAAAGCTTTCTCTTTAGCGCCATGCTTATTGAATTTAGCTTGCTTGCATTAAAACTTTTTAAAGAAAACAGATATTCCAGGTCTCCATCATGTCTTTTGGGTAATTTAAGTGTAGACCTCTAATTCACATTAGTTTTGTCAAATTACAGCTAATTATCTCTTATTTCAATTACTTTTTTGTTTAGATAAAGTGAGAAATACATGTTTTCCACACAGACAGTCAATGTTCAGTGGTTTGAACACAGAGAGTCAATGTTCAGTGGTTTGAATTTCTGTTTAACTGCATTTTTATGTTTGTCACACACCATTCAGGACACGACTGTTGAAGGGACAACATACAGCACACCTTCAATTGTTCTTCCAGAGAATGCTGTTACACCAGATGTAGAAATTGATAAAAATCTGGTTAACAGGTACTATTTAATACATTACCAATCCGTCCATAAATTCCAGGGGCTGTGTTTCTAAAACATTGCTCTGAAATGTATGTTGTAAGAAAATATTTTTGCTGTATCTGTGTGATTTGGTCATCTTGCCTTTGCGTTTTGAGAGTGGTGTTTGGGATCCGGGGTGGAGGAACAGGAATCTAATTGAGACTAAAAGAGTAGAGTTACATAGAGTACTGAGCCTGACAACCCCACTCATGGAATTGGACAATTTAAATATGTAGTTTGAACACTGTAATACAATGGGGTTTGAAGCAATTTTGGGCCCATTCACATAGATGGGACAAGAATACCCCATGAGGTTAAGCATATGTGAAAGGAAGTTATTGAATAGAAATAGTAATCCTGTTTGAAGTTGAAAACTTCAATTCAATTTTGAGTTGAATTGGGGTTATCATATTTACTCTGATAAAGCATACTTCCTGTCCTGGGCTTTTTAATTTTATTGACCTGCCACTAAACCTAAAATATGGGGAAAAAACAGATAAGAAAATATATTTCATAAATCTATAATTTATTTGTATTTTTAAAAGTGTGCTTTTCCAAACTTCAAGATTAGTTTAGAGTCAGAATTTATATGCAGCCCTTCAAAAGCAGAATTATTTGCAGGAACAGCATTTACATTTCTGCACTTGTTTCACACTTTTACTGATTTGCAGTTTAGAAAGATCTTATGGGAGTGTCAATGTGGGAGCCTAAGGAATTATTTTAGCCATAAAATTTAGTTTAAGAAGCAGTAAAAATTCAGAAATACTAAGTTTGTTTTGTTTTGTTTTTTGATATATACCATTCTTACATTTTAAGTCATGGTAATAATTTCAAGAAATGTTGGGTTTTTTCCTGAGAAATCAGGTTCACAGTGGATGAGATTAATAGCAAATTTTAGAACTCCTTTGTCAAATCAATTTCTGCAATTTTCCTTTTTTCTGCAGTCTTCTCCATTTTCCAGTTGTTTGGAGATGAGAGAAACTGCAATAAATGCTTTTGGTCCTCATTTTTTAATCAAAGTGCTTTCTTTTAATATTAATTTTTAATAGGCAATTAGGACCTAATTTGGTGCCATACTCCATAATTTTTGTTTGTTCACTTTTCTCTCTAGGCCTCGGAGTCCTCATAGGAGACATTCTAACCGTGCCACCAGGAATTCAACAAGTTCACTAACTTCTGTTGGTGAGAAGTGATTATTCATTTTAACTGGGATGTATTCTCAGAAAATGTGACATGCAATAGAAACCTATATAGATAGTCTGACTGTATTGACCACAATTTTTTCTCTGTGCACACTGTGTAATGTATGCACAGGGAATACTGCTGCGATGTTGAATTGTGATAATGTGTTTGTAAGTGGACTGCATGCAGACTAATTCAGGGAAATACACAGATTATTACTTTCAGAAAGTTGTTAATTGGTGCATTAGCTTTACATTTTTAGAAGGCTCAACATATACATGCTTTATTTCTTGTAGAATACAAAATACTGATTTTGCTACACTTGGGCTTCTCTTTTGCTGGCACAGGGAAAGTGTCATGAGAGGTCTGTCTCTCAGACTTCCAACACAAAGGTCTGAATTTAAACCAAAATCAGATATTTCACTGAAATTAGATTGCTTTAGAATATTCAGTGTTTAAGTATGGTTTTTGACATCCTTGAAATTGAACTAAACTTAAGGAAATTAAAGCCAAAGGACTTCTCCCTACCCCCAAAAAATCAATCAAAAAACCAATAGTGAAACAACTCCATTCCCACAAGCAAAAAACCCTTGAGTTTTTGCTGCTTGCTTATGTCCTTAGCTTTTCTGAAAACTGATGGGTTTGTAATGGCTCTTGTCAAATTTTAAAATATTTTTCTCATATTACCTGTTAACTTTCCTCCCCCTCATCCAGGCTGTTCTTTAGATACTTATAAAAGCCATTTATACTGACTCACACAGGAGGAGAATTGTAAAAATTGATGCTCAACGTTTAGTGTTTTCAACCAATTTAAATGCCACAGATGAATGAAGTCTTAAATTAATTGTTAAAACTGTTGCACATAAATCTTTGTTGGGTGAGTTTGTGGGTTCTTAGCCTTGAAAAACTGAACATGAAAATTCCACGAAAAAGCTCTGTCCACAACAGAAATGCTGTTACTGTCAGTTGAGATGGCTCTAGAGGCACTTCTATTTAGAAATAAAAGCTGCATTGGAGACACAGCTGGAAAAGCCAGTTTCACATATTCAGAGAATTTTTGATCACAGTGAATTAATCTTAGTGGGTCACCTGTGGTTTTGAGGACTTGCTCTAAACTTGAGATTGTAACAAAACTAGAAATTAGCAGAAATTAATTTTTTGTTACATGCAAGCTCAAAGCTAAGTTTATAGGTATAAATTTACAGGTTTGTTTTGAACTTGTTACTCTCACATGCCCCAATATAACTGGAAATGGGAGGTCCAGGTCTAATTCTGACATTTTCTACACAGACAATAGTGGTCATGTGATTGATCTGGTGAATGATCTACTACCAGATGTCAAAATATCAGAGGAAGACAAAAAGAAGAACCTTGAATTGTTAGAAGAAGCAAAGAAAGTGAGTGAGAGGTTTCTAACACGCAGAGGCAGGAAGTCAAGAAGCAGCCACCCAGAGTCACCCACAGGTAGGGGCAGATCCTGAAAATCAGGTTTTATATTCTCCTTCAAACATCTGTAAAGACAAACAACTACTGTAATCTATACATTGTTGCTGTTTACATACACTTGGTTAATTTAAAGGTCAAAATCCCTCTTGTCCTCCACAAGATTCCACATAAAAGAGAAATGACCCATCCATGTACTCAGGTGAGTCAGGATAAAATGGTGTGAAGTTACACTGCAAACAGTGTAACAAGAAAGCATGAAGTATTTCTCTTGAAAAGTGAAAAATGATCACAAATTGTCATTTAAATGAAATTTTAGTGGCTAGATTAATCCTGCTGAAAAAACATTCCCTCCAGACACAATTACACTGCCTCTGATTCTGAACATAGCCTTAAACTAAGCTAAATGGACCAGATCCTCCTTTAAATACAGCAGAATAAAATGTTTTGTTCTAGAATGTCATTTGAAAGTATTTTTCCTTATACATGAAGAGTTTGAAAACTGGAACAAAATGCCATTTTACCATGAAATAGGACTTTGATTTTGCTTTGAAATGCCAGTTCAAACAAAGTTCTGTCTTAGAATTGGCCTGGTACTCTCTGGAGGGAAAAAACCCCCACAAAATTATGCATTACCTCTTTTTTTCCTAAATTCCTCATGAATCTTCTCTTGTGCTGCATCTCCTCAGTGCTTACAGTATCAGAAAACTGAGGAGAACAAAGATTCCCTGTATCAATAGAAATAGAAATTCCCTGTGTCAATAAAAATAAAAATGTATCCATTTTTGACAAGTATAAGACATGAAACATACTCTAAACTCCTAATTGCCAAGTACAACCTGGCAATTAAAATGACTTGTCAGGTTCTGGACAAACACATGACTGATGACTGTGATATTGATGTTTTTATCTCATCTGAATTCTAAAAATACAGAAGGTACAAGCCTAGGAAGTAAAATCACCTTTTCATTTTGTTTTTGTCTTTGTTCTAATGAAGCAGTTTCCCCTGCTTTTAGGCCTAAAGTTTCACCCATAGCATCTCAGAGCAACTCTCTCACTCTTCCACTTCCATCAGGTAAAATGATCATGAACCATTAAGGGAGGAAAAGACCTCTAAGATCATCAAATCCAACCATTTGCAGGCTCACACTTGAACTTATAAAAGCTCACCAAAAAAGTATTTGTTTAGTATTTCTTGAGAAGAGTAGGTTTAAGCATCTAGTCCTCAATATTATAAAGCTCCTGAATGCATACAAAATACATTTTTGCATGTAAGTATTTTTATTATATTTTTATTCCCGTGGTGTTGCAAGTTCACATGTTCTATTTTTTAGATTTTATCAATAACTGAGTTTTGAGAAGCCTTAATGATGTTTCACTTCCTGTGTTTGATTTTTTTTCCTTTTTAATAGTATTTTTGACATTTGAATTTTTGTCCTTCATGTATTATAGGAAATTGTGCACATATGTGTTTGTTAATGCTATGGTAGTAAAAATTTTGAGCAAAATGTCAGGATATGCCCTAATTATGTGTGTATCTTTCAGGGTCTGATGCATGCACCACAAGTATCGAGTCAGTATCTCCAGGGCAGGTAAGAGCTGAATAGTCTGTGCAATAACCTGGTTATTACAGTACTATATTATAACATGCTGCCCTTTTAGTCCCTGATAAAAATTGTATGTTTGAATTACCATTTTATATACCAAAACTGGATTACTGGTATTTTCTCTGTACAGCAAGGGACAAACAAATATTTACTCTGAAGACAGAAATCTGTGAGGTAACAAGAACTGAAAGATCATAAAGGTCTGTTAAAGTGTAGAAAGTAGAAAAGGATCCAATATAACCCTAATCTATGAAAAAACTAATTCCTAAAATTATTTCATAAATAAATGCAACAAGCAATGTAAAAATTAAGAGATTCAAAGTTCAGCCATTAATATCCATATCTAACATTTGTAGCATAGATGTGAAAGATAACCTTATAAGAGAGTGTTTCCATCCTTTTTTTCCTAGAATAACAGAATTGTGAAGGAGGATGACAGGCAAACTGCAGAGGTGAGTGTTTCATATTAAGAGTTGAACAAAGTCTGCTGGTTTGTCTTAGCACACATATGACTTACTGTTGGGACTAAAAATGCTGAAACATTGTTCACTGAGTGAAAAGATAATTACACTGCTCTAAGAAATGATGAAGCAACTGCAGAAGAAGTAGAGGAGAGTGAGCTTACCATCCTTGATCTTTCCATCCTATCATGCACCCTGCTCTAGGTCAATTAAAATCAATATACTAAGTAACTTTGTAAGTAAAGTAAAAATATCTACTGTAGCCATTTTGGTGTATGTCAGTGGTTTAGACTTTCCATGACATTAAGATGCTAAGGAGCTTGGCTTTAAGAGGATTGTTGTAATGGACTCTGGAATGGGAGAGGTTATCTCAAAAGTTCAGAGAGGAGATTCCCAATTCAGTATTCTTAAAGTGCCTTTTAAAAATTATTTATTTTGTCAACAGCATATATTCAAAATCAAATGTCACTGAAAAGGAAATGGCTTTTTACAATGAAAATCTGTCCTTGGGCAGGGGAAAAGAGGAATCTGGACTTGTTTCTCTGTTTCATGTGTGTCCCTGTACTTTCAGAATGCTGCAAAAGGATTAACTGATCGAAGGCAGAATGATCAAAGAAAGATTTCTCAGGGAAGATTGGTTCCTCGTTCTGCTGGCTTTGAAAACTCCAAAGAGAAGCTCTCAGACCAAAAGGAAAACTTTGATCCGCGTAAACATGTGGACACTTTACCTAAATTTACTAAACACATGGATACTTTACCTTCAGCTGGTGATAGTGGCAGAATGTCTCTTAATACTTGCATGAATGTTTGTGAAAATGAACTTGGAAAATCATTCCTCAAGAAAGGGAAAGAAAATGATGTTCCTTTAAGAACCCATCTACCAGGACGAGGAATAGGAAATATGGACTCAAAGCTAAAAAGTCCTGTTCCAGAAATGAGGGACCATAAAGTTCCATGTAAGCCAGAATTTAAACTGTGTGGACTGCATCCTCCTCTACTACGGGCTGTGTCCTGGGATAGCTTGGAGCCTGGACAGAAAGAGAAAACACCTTTAAAATTACCATCTGAGGAAGATAAAAGCTTTGTTGATAATAAATCCAGCAATCAGTTAAAAGCATTCAAAGACCTTCAAATCCAAGTTCAGCCAGTTCGAATGCAGAAGCTGACAAAGCTCAGAGAGGTAAGTTCTATCATCAGCTGTATCCTGTTTTAAAAAAGTCATTTTCATACCCTACTAAACTTCCAACATGTTTAGCATTATTTTTATCACTGCAAGAAACATACAGTGATAAAATGGGAAACAGTTTCAGCATAATAAATACAGAATTGTATCATATTTTTGCTTTGCAACTTTACTAAATTGTAACCTGTAGGTAACTTCCATGGAATTACTCTATTTCTTTGTTCTCTTCAAATATGCATCAAGTGCACTGTGGTATTTCAATATGTACATATGCATGTGCACATGTTCTTACATGTTTACATTTGTGAGATCTCAGAGGGCAGGAAATGGGTTTGAAAGGATTAGTTGATTATTAAACCTTCTCAGAAAATGTCTCAGAGTGTTCAGAGCTGTAAAACTGGCCTTCTCTGACAGCAAGGGCAGGTAGAGCATGCCCAGACTTACAGCTCCTAATTATAATGTGCTGCAAATTTGTCAGCTGCTAAATGAATAGACTTGGGCTGCAATATCTATTAACTACTCTGTTGTTAAATAATTTTCTAAATTATTAATAAAAGTCAAGAATTAAACCCTAAGAAAAAAAGCAGAAATTTCATGAAATTATAAACCATCAAAAGAAAGCAATGAACATGTATTACTAATAATGAGTTTTGAAAGGAAAAAAAAAATCAAAAAATCAAAACAAGAAGCAGCAGGTACTTTCCTGAACAGCCTAATAAGGATATTTTCCTTGACCCCCAGTAGTTAATATTTTAACATGAATACAAGGCTGACAGGTGAGGATCTCCGATTCTGCACTTTGGTTAATTAATTCCCATTGTACTGTTTGGGAATGGCAGCTTCATTATTCATCTTTTCCTGTTGTTATAACACAAATATTCTTAGTGTGTATGTACTGGAAGTTTTGACTATAGGGACCCTTGAGCCATATAATTACAGGAGAAATTTTTCCCTGTGAGGGTGATGAGACTCTGGCACAGGTTGCCCAGAGAAGCTGTGGATGCACCATCCCTGGCTGTGTTCAAGACCAGGTTGGATGGGGCTTGGAGCAACCTGGGAGAGGTTGCACCTGAAAGGCGTCCCTGCCCAGGGCAGGGGGTTTGTAACCAGATGATCTTTAAGGTCCCTTTCAACCCAAGCCATTCTGTAATTTTTTAATTCTATCATTTTGAATGACCTAGAAGCTGTTAAGCACAATTAAGAGAATCAAAAAATTACTGCAACGTGATCCATAATTCCAGTTAGGCAAGATTTGAGCTCTGTCTTCAGTAGGAATTGTCTACTCATAAACAAAAGTAGATGTTTGTGAATTTAAACATATGTGGGAATATGAAAGAAAATGAGGAGATGATAAAAGGAGAAATAAGACAACAAGGTTTAATCCTTGAGAGTGCATTTTTTTGCTACCTGTAAGGAATAGAGGTAGAACACAGTAACAGTGAAGCATCCCAAGACTTCAAGCATCCCAAGCATCGCAAGCATCCCAAGCTCTGGTCTTAATAAAGTCAAAGTGGCCAAATCTCATATATAGGATTTTCTGAATTTCTTCTATTATCTAGGATACTTAGTTATTACTGTGGCTATATCCAAAACTGATTTTTTCGTTTTCAATTACTAAAGCTCTCACTTACCAAAACTCTATATATACACTTGAATAAGGGGCACATTTTGCAAATCTTTGTTTGCATGATCAGGAATTTTTCTAAATAATGCCTGTATGAAATAGGAAATACGTAATATTCTAGAGTATGTGTGAATTTATGAGTATCCATGTTATGTAGCATCTGACTGTAATGTAATGCAAATATCTCTATGATATTTATTAACTAAAGTAAATGTTGTATTTAGTGTTCATGTGGCAGGGATGTTTAAATTGAGATTTGTAGTTCGGTTATTTAGAAATATTATTGTTTCTCTTCACAGGAGCATATTTTGATGAGAAATCAAAATTTAGTTGGACTTAAACTTCCTGAACTTAGTGAAGCAGCAGAACAGGACAAAGGTGCAGTATCATAAAAGCTGGAAGGAATGTTTGTTATATACTGATTTTTATAGCTGACTATTATGTGGGGGCGAGGAGAAAAACTGGAGAAGTCTTTTACTTCAATTGCAATAATAGTTGAAGCAGTCATGGAGAACAGTAATAAATTATGAACAAGAGAGACCAATAATGGAAAGTACCTCAATTTCTTGATGATTTGAACCAAGAAGATACTGTAGGTATTATTGTAACCAAGGGAAAAGATGCACACGTGGAACGACATCTGGCTTGTACCTAATAGTTGTAGAACTGAAGTTCCAGTATCTTTCTGTAAAAACATTTCAGCAGTGATGGATTAAATGGATGTAACTTCTGAAAGATATTATGGTCATAAGGGTGAATTTGATCCCTGGGAGTATAAATAAGAGATGGGATGCTTTATTCCTGCTTTTCTATTTTAGTATGTGTGTGGCAAGCATCGAAATGGCATTTTCACTTCTGGTCCACATTTCCGTGTCAATGTGAATGACAAAAAGTAAGGCCAGAGAAGAGTCATAAATGTGTTTGAAGGACTGGAAAAATATGCCTCAAAATAAGTGGGGTTTTTTAACCTCAATTTCTGTGATTTTTAAGGAAAAATAAGAGAAAAGGCTTCTTTAAGGAAAAGGCTTAAAACTCTACATAAATGAGAAAAAAGAAATCTGGCACCAAATGTTTTCTCCAATTTAACACAAGTAAAAAAGATTTGGTGCCTGTAGCTGCATCTAAAAAGATTCAGAATAAAGAGCAAAGATATAAACCTGAGGATAATTCAACATGTGGCAGAATTAAATACCGGTAGTGCTTAGCTAAAATATTTAATCCAAATATACCAATCTAAAATATTTAAACCAAAACTATATATTTGTTTGGAAGTAGTTAATTCAGAACTTGTTCAGTGTGACATTAACTGAAATGGAGATGGTTACTATGAAAGGAACTGAAACTGATTGTCCAAGATTTAATCCAAAGACAATTTCAATTTTTTTAACACTGTTCATTTTGCTGATTCATTCATTTGCACTGGGACTAGCTCATCAGGCCTTAAAGTTCCTGTTACACTGAGAAATGGTTGAGATACTACATTTCATGTTATGTCTGGAAGTGGACTCATCTTCAGTCTGAATGAATCAAGATTAAAAGAGACTTCTTGTTCTCTATATTGGGTGATTATATCTTTGGATTCTTAGATATGATGATATTATTCCTGTCACTCTGCTAATGTATAATTTCCCAGAAATTATTTAGCAGGCTCTGTTTGAAAGTATAAAATAGTTGTCATTTTACCAGCCTGCTACGTAATTTTGGCAGGTCTGTAAGTTTTGAGGAAAACATTATGTAAAGATAAGCATTATTTTATCCAGCTTCTCAACATGGATCTCATGAGAGTATCATGAGATTTTTATAGTCCAGTGAGTTATCTAAATGGTAGGCAGAACTTTAAGGGTCAACTCTTTGTCCTCAGTGGGGAAAACAAGCAAGGGTTCAAATTCTTAGTTAATTTGTTAGGGAGACCTACTTCCTTACATTGTCATAGAAGCCACCTTTTCAAATGAGTGGTAATTTTGCTTAAACAATAGGAAATAGCCAGATACTTCACTATTACTGTTAGGAATCCAGTGTACTGTCTCCATTATGGTTTTATCAATGACAAGTTAGTATCACCATCTGAGTAGACACAACTCTGCATCTACACAAGTTTAGATAAGTGGAATGCATTAAATCTGGAGATACTGTGATGTCAGGCTGGATTTTATGGGGACACATGTGACTCTTTTTAAGTAAATACTGGAATTTTTTAATATAAAGCAAATACACAGAACTAAAATGTAGCTGGAAAGAATCTCCCATTCTGTTCCATCTTTCATGTTAATGCTCTCCAGATTTACCACTAATTACATGGCAAGTCTAAGAATCCTTCTGTTAAATTTATCAACAGGAGAACTGTTCAAAGATTCCTTCCCAAGTCTGAGATTCAGACTGGGGAATCTGCCTTTCCTACAGAAGAGTAATTTGTGAAATTCTGGTAAGACAGAAGGAGATAAGGGAAGTAATATATGTGAAATTAATAAAAATGAAAACACAGAAGCTAAGGGACATGAATAAAAAAAAAAAAGTGTTAGCCATGTCTTGGTCTTTATGAAAGTGACAGAATCAGAGAATGTAAGTATGACCTTTATATCCTGTTTCAATGAACATATAGTGCAGACAGGTACATGATGTAATTTGTAACAATAAATGGTCTGCAAAATCTGTAGTATAGTACATTACACTAGACTTCATCTTGGCGGGTGGCATTTAAAGCCTTGGAAAATGACAGGATTCTATTACAAAATCTCAGCTAAAATATTCCAGAAAAGAATGTGTGACTTTTCAAGTAACATAATTATTTTTTTAATCTGAAAATGTCTTTAGGCCCTTCACCTCTCCCTTCCCCCACTGAAGAGGAAGAGACAAAGAACAGCTCTGATGTCATGCCCAGCATTCCTGATGTATTGCTGCGAAAACTGCGAGTGCACAAATCGCTTCC
The DNA here is from genome assembly GCA_013400495.1 of Nicator chloris. Taxonomy (NCBI): domain Eukaryota; kingdom Metazoa; phylum Chordata; class Aves; order Passeriformes; family Pycnonotidae; genus Nicator; species Nicator chloris. The sequence continues at coordinate 13,561 of WAAE01008981.1, forward strand.
AGGAAGGTAAAAGCTTATTAGAAATGGAAACACATCATCCAGGAGGAAGCACACTAATGGTCTCCAGTCAACTTCTCTTACAGAGTTCCATTCATATGGATGCAGTTGTTGCATCTTAAAATGTGCAACACAGATTTTCTGAAAAATTTTGGGAATTCATCAGCGTCTAGTAACTGGCCAACTCTTAAAATTAGTTTGTGAGTTATGCATAAAAAGTCTTAAACCTTAATTGCATGCTACATGTAGATTTTTATACAGATTTTTCCACTCCTGGTTTCCAGGATTGCTGCTGGAGATATGAACTCATATTGAAAATATTATTTCTCACCTCCATGAAAATAATCAGGCCAGATGATTCTTTCCAATGGTAGAATTTGGGCATATGAGTTCTGCAATTTTTCTGCAGGTGACAATTTTTCAGGGAAATAGAGTTTATTTTGCAATCGTAGTTGAAGGACTCACTTGGGAATTCACTGATTTAGACTTTCCAAGACATTAAAACAATTCCAAACTTGCTCAGCCAAAAATAATTCCTCCATTCACCCACATGGTTATGTACCAAAACCACCAGAGCCCTCATTTATCTGAACTCTCAATAAGGATTCTCTGTGCAGGTGAAATAAATATTTAACATTTATGGTGAAAAAATTGTTATGTATTTTAGATAAATCAATGCATGAGGTGAAGAACTTTGGAGAGACCATTGCTTGATTGTAATCAATACTGAAAAGTAGTGGAAAACTCTTGAAACGCAAACATGTATTTTGCTGTTCTTTTCAATTAAGTGTTAGAATAGCTTTGTTTTTAGAGAAAAAAACTCATTAAAATGTGAATTTTTTACTTTTATTTCTAGCTCCCCACCACTCACTGAAAAAGAAGTTGAGGTAAGTATGTTATTTTAGGCATTTGTTCCAATCTTAAGTGATTACTTTAAAGGCTAAGGATGGTTATTAGAATGACGTAATGGGATGATTTTTTCCCCAAAATATATTTCTCATTAAAAAAACCCATACTGAACGCCATCAAAACAACAATTTTTTTAAATAGGAGCAATAGAAATTGTAAAATGACGGAGTAGGAATAAGCAAAACGTTTGTGTTTTTCATAACAAGTTACTAATTCACTTTGGAATAATTTTAGTATTCTCAAGTAGTAAAAAAATTGATATTAAATGAGACCAGGAACCAAGCAATTTAAATTGCATTTTTATTGGCCAATATGAGCTTTGGGGCATTTTTTAATAATATCCTGCTGTTAGTTTACATAATTTTTACTTTCTCAGTTCAAGCCAATAATTTTGTTTGCAGGTTGCTCTTTAGCTTGTAGGCTTTGTTTCTTGTATTTTTTTAATCACATACCAGTCAAGAAAAAGATCTTTATTTACAACACTGCAATCTACTGGAACTGTTGGTGCCTTGTGCTTTCAAAGTATTAATCCTAAGAAATAATGAGTCTGGTAAAGAAAGAAACAATCTTTAAAGAAAGGTGCAAGAGAATAAAAATGGTAGCACTTAATGTTTTGCTGGCTTCATGAGTAGGTGTTTATCCCTTAGGTAAAACAATGCTCGTGGTGAGCTCATCCCTGCACTTCCTCTGCACAGACTATCTGTTTAAAAACCTTGGGGACCCTTGGAGGAAGTCCAGCTAGAAAACAGATCCATTGTGATTCTGGTGCTTCTAGTCGGCTGCTTCCTTCATTATGTCTCTGCCCTACAGGGCTCCCAGAAAAACATCCAGGAAAAGAAGCAGCAATGCATTTGTTATTCCTATTTCAGTGGAAGCAAATAGAAGTGATTTTTCAAAGAAAACTAATTAAAAAATACTTTCGATTTTCTGTTTTAATACTTATTGAAGCAGCAAAGTTTGTTAAACACATACCTTATTCATAAGTTGTTATTGAAAATTGTATTACTGTGAGACTTACTGGAAAATGCCTTTTTTAATCGGAACAGAATGTATTTGTACAACTCTCCTTGGCCTTTAGAAATGATAGTTATACATTGGAATCTAGAATTCAGCAGGCAGAGAGGGAGAGAAATCTTACTGAAGAGAATGCTGAGAAGGAACTGGAAAACTTTAAAGCAGCCATTACGGTAAGAAAACAGTGGGAATTCTTTTTGTGAACTATAGTGTATATTGCAAATGTGTTTGACTTGTAAATTTAGCCCCAAAACTTCATTTTCTGCTGCTCAAACTCCTTGCCATGAGCTGCCTATTACTCTGTGAGAGGGCATATTCTGCCAGAGTGGGCCAGCATTGCTGGAAATGCCATGGGGATGCTTCCCTGGGTCTAGCAGACTTCAGGAATAAATATTAGGAATTTGCTGTTCAGTTCTTGAAATAAGCCTGTGACATAGCTAAGAGCATTCAGAACTGCAGTTTGAGCTGATCCATGCTCTCCTGGGCAAGGCCTTCTTTCGCAGTAAATTTGAGGTGTCCAGATATGAGTGATACCAAAATTATTTGAAACCTGCATCCTGAGATCTATAATTTGAAAGGCCTCTTAACTGCAGATACCAGAAGGCATGATATGTGAAAGGAAACAGCAAGGAATACTTAAGGAATAGATACAATCTCAGGAGCAGGTTTTGGGCCTGAGTACACTTTCATTCCAGCTGTCCCTGGTGTTCCTTTATAGCAGTAGTTTTGAGTCCTTCCTGCCAGCTTTCTCTGGGTTTTCTAAGTGGAAAGACAAAAAATTGGAAAGATGTGTGAACTTAAGTGCTGTGCATATCTTTGTGCATAAAGGGAGGGATGGTTAGACACCAGGCTGATAAATAAAATCTGCTGCTTAGACCCAGCATTCATTAGTGCAAGGAGGTGCTGCCATTCTTATGAGAATAGTGAGGAGAACATATGATTCTCCCATTTACTTGATTAAGAACATCATCAGGTAAGGAAAGACACAATTGAACGAATATTGTGATCTTCACATCTTTTCATCTGGAATTCCAAATCTCCATTTTCAAATTAATTGCTTCTGGTAAACAAAAACATGGAGCATATTTTGTTGCTCTTCCCTCTGTTCCCTGTGTAAAGAGCAAGCAGAAACAGCCTATTAAATCTCAGGGTTTTCAGACTGAAATAAGTCTGTTAGATTTGCCATGTATTTCTGTCAATAATCCCTAATTAGGCACCAAGGTTTATGTTGCCAGCATGGAACAGATGTGATTAGGATTTTCTTCCTTTAAGCAGTTCACACACTACAGTCTGGCTTTTACAAGCTTTTTTAAATGATTTATAATAAAGTGGAAACTGCCTTCCCTGTGAAAGCTTTTGTTCTGAACAATGGAATAAACTAACAAGCAACTAAAAGCAGTGATGGCTTCTGTAAAATCTCTATCATACTAGACCTAGATTTGTTCCAATCTCAAGAGGTTATCTTCATTTTTGTAGGACAGGCACATGTTTTATGGCTCAGTGACAGTTTTACCAGTCTTTCTGATTTTTTTATCAGTCTTGTGATAATTGATGTGTTATTCAGAAACCCAATTTGAAGAGAAAACTGATCTGAATTTCAGATTTTTTTGAGAAAATAAAGAGGTTACAGTTGTCAAGAAAAAAAGGAAAATCTGAAATTCTGTGCATGATTTTTTCACACAGATGTCCTTATACCTCTTTGGTTCTTACAGTCAAATTTTGGTTGCAATTTATTATCAAAGTAGCATTGCAATTCTTGAGACTATAAAATCTTATTTTCCAAATAAGTGAAGTACTGTGGAACTGAAAGAACACACGTGGCCTTCTTAATACAGTGTGCCCAGAAAATTAAAATGTCCTCTGTCCCTCATCAACCATTTTTAAGAGCTAGTTGAAATGAACTTAGCATTTGTAGAGTTCACAGGTAGCGAGGCATGTTTCACTATAGATTTCAGAAGGGAAAATACTGCAAATGTGCTAAGCCCTCTCTAACTCCCCAAACTGTGTTCCTGCAGATTGCAGTGAGCAGCGTGCTCAGACAGGGCAGCAGCTCTCTCAGTTGGGTGTAGTGGCACTCCTGGCACCCCGCTGGGGCTAATCTCTCCGTGTGGAGTTCTGCGTGGACATTTCTGCCCCATTTTGGGGCTCTGGCCATTCCATTTGAACTAAAACCATGCTGATAAAGCTGCTGTATTTTTGCTTCAGTCTTCAGCTCACCTGTGGCACCACTATGAGCACAGGGAAGCCTACCAGAAGCTCCTGGAGGACATCACGGTGCTGCGGCGTTTGGCTGCCAGGCTCTCGAGCCGCGCTGAGATGGTTGGAGCTGTTCGCCAGGTGAGCGCATCCTGGTGTTTAACTGGATCCTGGATCCACAGGTTCACTCTTTTCCAGACTGGGCTGCAGGTCATGTTCACCCTCTGAGTTTTATTTGCCATTTTGACAGATTAAAGATGTCTGTTGTAGTGTCAGGTAACACACCACTGCAGCCTGGAAATGGAATTCCAACCGAAGAAGATTGCTCATTAAGCTATTTAACATCTGTATAACAGGAGTATATATTTTATTCAAAACTACAGCTGCATCGCAAGAAACTAATTTCAAATCAGTGCAGCACAAATAAGAAAACTTTTCTGGGTCAAAAAACTCATCTAATTCAGTCACTTGCCTTTGGCAATACCTCACTCACAAAGAGAACAGAGTGAGTATAAATAAGAACACATTAATACCCACTCAGATTCAAGAATGTTCCTTCTGCCCTCTAAACCAGATTGATGCCAGTAACTAAGACCTTTGAAGGTCTGAAAACAGATGTGGTATACCACATAAGTAATCAGATAGGCACACAGGCAGGGTGTATGAATACATGACAAAATAAATTATTATATTCTGAAACGTATATGGATTGGCATTTTCTTCTAACTATCTTAGGAATTTTCAGTCATGGAGGCACCAGTATTTCCCTATGAATAACAACTTCTGATTTAGCCCTGACATGGAGCAGCATACATATAGAGGCAAATGATTTGTTGGAGATTTGTAGAGGTTACCTGGGTATTTCCTTCTTTTCTTCCTTAGGAGAAGCGTATGTCAAAGGCAACAGAAGTAATGATGCAGTATGTGGAAAATCTGAAAAGGACATATGAAAAGGATCATGCTGAACTAATGGAGTTCAAGAAGCTTGCCAGTCAGAATTCTAGCAGAAACTATGGTGCATCTGGTAAAGAAAAACAAAAAATTAAGGGTTTGTCTTGCCTCTAATTCAGAGAGATGTTGGTGCTATTAATGATTTAAAGTGTTGTGAAACCTGTTCATGAAATTCCGATCTACAGGAGTAGATTTTTAAAAGTTACAAAAATAAGTTAAAATGTTTCATATGAGCCATACTTAATGCTATAGTAAAGTAATTTGAAATCACTATCCTTACCAAATTCTGATGAGATCCAATCATATTTTCTCATGGCCTCTTGCAAATCCATGTACCCTGCACAATTTTAATGCAACTACCTTTTAGGTCCAGATGATGGCAAAATTTCATTATTAAAAACACTTCTTTCTTTTTGCAACATTTTCTTTCCATTGCTGAAACTGAAATATGAGGATTTTCCTTTGCAAGGACTTGTATATGGAGGCCAATAGTGGGCTTTTTGTCTGATTCAGTCAAAATAGTAATGATTTGGTTATTTGCAATTATTTCAAATTTCTCGTGCAGGTGTAATTGAGAAAACAGCTGTGTGACAATACTGGTGACAATAAATACATGGTCACTAACAATAAATATACTGTATCTGAGTTTGAAATATAAGCAAGGGCTTTATTAATATTATTTAGAGATACTCATGCAGTCTAAGACTGTTCTTTATCTTTGTTTCTATGCAGAAGATGGGGTTCCTCGTTCATCTAGATCCATGTCTCTCACTGTTGGAAAGGTATTTCTACAATATAAAGAAAACAAACATTTTATGTAGTAAAATTGCTTTGTCTACACGCACTCAGTTCTTTAGGCTGTGCTCAAAACAGTGCTGGTAAATTATCAATATTTTTCATGCAATTTAGTGTATGTGCTTTGCAATTTTGGATACATGATTTAGTATGGCTTTGTGCAATAATGGTAGTGCCTGATGTGAAATTCCAGTGTTTTATTTCTGAAAATCTTCCAAGTGTTGGAGATCAAGTCTATCACAAAACTTGCTAAAGGAACCAGTGATTTGGGAGGCATGAAATGAAATTTGGTGATCAGGTGCATTACACTCAATCTACTGTTTATTTTCATATTTTTATTTGATTGGGTTGTACTCCTTTAGGTTTAGTTTACTCCTCCCACCTCTGAGTGTGGGATATAAAGAATTACAGCACAGAGCATGCTGGGGCCCAGACGGGATTTCAGGATGAGAACCCTATAGGTTGAAGCAGAGGTCTCAAAAAAAGACTAAATTTAACAGGGACAAGTCCAAATAATAAAGAGGAGGAGAAAAAGAACCCAAACACTAGAATGGACTGCCTACCATGGCTGCAGAATTCCCAGTGTAGTTTTTCAGGAGGACATTAAATAAAACTGTCATTAATGAATAGACATGGTTAGTTTTGTCTAAAACCAAAGAGTGACTCCTAAGTATTCACTAAACCTGTGTTTAACTCCTTTCCTGTAAAGTTGTCTAGAGCAGAATCTTAGAAGTGTTTGGATATGCACTAAAACAAAGCTGTTAGATGCTATAAGTGTTTTGATGTTTTTACTCAGAAGCATCGATTTTACATAGATTTTATAGGATGAAGCATTTTTACTAAATGACAGTAAAAATTTACATAGTCTGTACTTCAGCTAGAATATATTGTTACAGTTAGCGTGTGTTTGTCATAAGAAAGAATTTTTACGGTCTTTGGGAAATATAAGCAGTGTTGCATGATGCTATTTAACAATTCAGGGATGGGGGAGAAGGGGCTGCTCTTTTGTGGAAGGAATGGATGTTTTTGTTTCAGTAAATTATAATTCATAGGTTTACATGTAATTAATTTATCACAGTGGGTACAGTATATCATAATAGGTACGTAGAAAGATAAGAGTTTCATGTGTGACTTCATTATTTCTAGTCATTGTGACACTGGCACTTTCCCCAGTATCATTATGCATCTGCTTTAATCAAAGATAAAGGCCTATGATAAAAGCTGACAATATAAACTCAGAACATTTCTGTTGTGTCATTTACACCGCTGGGCTTTCACTAGGGAGGAAAATAGCAGCATCTCTGTGCCACACCTCATTTCACATTAAGCACTTGCCATACCAGGCAGTACAAGATGGATTTCCGGTGAAAAGCATGACCTTTTATTTTACTTTTGCTTCCAACTCTCCTTTCCCCAAAGTGGACACTGACCTACATCTTTGCCACACAAATTATCCCACAGAATTTTTCTTCATTCTGTCTTGTTGTATGGTAGAAAAATAATTGTTGTTTCTCCCAGAATATGCCTCGGAGGAGAGTCAGTGTTGCAGTTGTTCCTAAATTTAACTCTTTGAGCATTCCTGGTCAGTCACCAACAGCTTCACCTATACCTTCAATGCCATCCCTGGTAAGTAAAACCCACATTTTAAAGTTACTAGTTTTTGTCTAAACTACTTTTATATAGGGGCAAGCCATAGTTACTGTAAAATGGAAGCATTTTCATTGGTTTAACTTGTTTTGACTCCTTCCTACTGAAGGGGATGGACAGAGGTAATTCCTATTGTAAGGGGATATCACAATCTACCTCCACGAATGATCCCTTTGGGAACTGCTGAATAGGGCAAGCTGCTGATTCACAGGCATTGGACGTTAGTGAGACAATTTGCCTTTTAGTCTGAAGTAACATAGAGGAAAGAAATAGTGAAAATAGTTGTCCACTGTAGGAGAGAAATTTCAACCAGAAACCACAGAACATAGCTGGACTGCTGTTCTTCATTGCCAAAAGTCCACTGAACAGAAATAAATGTAATTAATGTACAGAAATGCACATGGTAGCAATTCAGAGGTTCTGTGATGATCTGGGATCAGTGGAGCCATCCACCTCTATACTGAATTTTTGTTTGTAAAACTTTCATAATTTTAATGAAACTCTAACCTGAACATAATGAATCCATACAAATACTTTGACAAAAAACTGCAAGACATACTCACTGTTCAGAGATGAGCTAAGGTGGGACATAACCTTAAAGTTATGGAGTTTTCTGTTAAAAATACAGGATTATTTAAATGAGAGTTTTACTGAGAAGCTAAATCTATTTATCTATTTTACATCTGTTTGCGCCATTTATTATGTACTCAGAGTCAATTGTTTCAGGAACCAGATGTGTTTGTTTGCCATGGTTTATTATGAATTACTCTTGTTTAAAATACCCCATTGAAAACCCAGCTAATAAATTCATGTTCTTAGGATAATAGGAGAGGAGCAATAGAATAATTTTACTGTTCAGTGATCAATATATGAAAGAGAACATTTTTTCGGGAAACATAAACGGGACAGAAGGAAACGTCAGAGAAAATTCTTAGCGTGCAAGTCTATTGTTTACTCTGGTTAGTGGGAGCAATGTGGAAGCAACCATATTAAAGAGACTTTGCTTGTGAGTGTGCGAAGGAAACTTAAGCAGGACACTGCCTTTGTCATTTTATTGAACATTCATTCAAAATTAATTAATGAATTTTAATTTGTATTTAATTATTTATTCATGAATGTTAACTAATCAATGAATGTAACATTCATTGCTGTGTTTTACTTACAGTCTGAATCACCCAGTAACGGAAGGAGCAACCTAACATCTACTCCTGCTCTGCCAGCACTTCTAGAAAAGTGAGTTTTATCTAGGTCATCTCAGTACCTATTAAAAGCTAATATTAAATGATAATTTAAAGAATCCTTTTTTGAAATACTGTGATATTACTACTACTTGTTAGAATGCTTGAAACATGCAAATTAAAAGTTTTCAATGTGTACATCACTACAGAATATTGAATTTAACGTATTTTAGGTTAGTGCTGAGGCAGGACAAAATTTATCATGTCTTTGTTTTACCTTGTGCTTTACTAAGAATGAAAGTATGCAACAACGGAGAAAACAAAAATGGGGAACTACAGCACTGGCTGCTACTATTCAAAAGAGCTCTGCAAGATCTAGACCATCTTTTGAAACTGCACAGAAATTCTGTGAGAAAATACAACAACCAAAAAACCTTATCAATATTTCACACCTAAGAAAACAAATTGTGTTACCAAGTAACAGACACAGAACTTGAAATTCAAGTTTGAGCATAAGTGTGTGTGGATGGGCCAGTTGGTCTAGTAGTGTAGAATTACCTAGACCAGCACAGTTTTGTGTGTTTAAGCACTTCAAGCTTACACTCATGGTTTGTTTAAAGTCCAAGTGAAAATAATGTCTACTGTTAATATGACTTGAGAGAAAATCCATTGCCCACAGATAGTGTCAATCAGGTTGAACTATTTTAGTGCCAGGAAAATAAGGCCTGCAAAAAAGGGAGGATTCCACAAATTGAAATGGGATTGGTTGTTGAGCTTATTAAACCTTGACTTTGCTAGATCTGCTATGTCTCAATCACTTAAACTCTCTGTTCAAGATAAAATAAATGACAGGAGAGCACTGCAGGAAGACAGCAATATAAAACAGCTTATCTTCAGGCTAAATGCTCTAAACTTTTACCTTAGAAAAGTTCTAATGAGAAAAGTGAGGTATGTGTATTTTTTTAAACCTGTGCATCAGTTCAGCATATAAATTCAGCACAGAAGAACACCTCAAAGGCAAATAAAAACAATGTTTTGTTGAATTAGTATTTGACATTACTTCTGATACGTTCCTCCTATGTAGCAGGTTACAATTTCTAAGATGATTTTTCGAAAGTTGAGGGAAATGTTTTTATGAATAGCCAATAAATGTCATGGATCAGCCAGGAAACAAAGGTTCTTTTCTTCTTTTTAAAAGAAGAATAAAAATTATAGTTTTCTTACCTTAGAAACATAATAATTACTGTTCTTCAATCACAACATCCTGAAACTAATATTTTTCTTGGTGTTTAATTTTTTTCTTTTGAAAGACATTTCATTTCTCCAATGTACATTAAAAAAGACAAATCATGACTGACAAAATTGCAGCATACTTTAAATACAGCACATTCCTGTGATGTTATTTTCTGTTTATCTGCTTCTTTTGTCTTGGCAGTGGGAAGTCAAGTGGAGAGCCTGACTGTGAAACCTCAACTTCTGTGCTGACACAGAGTGGGTTGGAAGAGATCAGTCCTGAAACTAAAGCCAAGATAGAAGAGGAAGCATATAAAAAGGGGTGGGAATATCTTTTGTGAATTAAATCTGTAAAGATGTGCTACCAGATTAAGACATATGTTTTTAAAATTTAATTTTAAATATAGTAGTTATCTTGTTGGTGCCACAAAGTCCTTTACACAGCATGTTTTGGGGCAATTAAAAACTTTGGGATCTGTTTCTGAATGTCAAGCAAAGAATTTTGTATTATGTGAAGATTGAGACAAATTTTGATTGTCTCCTGCAGAATCCAGCATGCCATCTGACTTTAGCATTGAATTGCATTTATTCTCCAGGAAAAAAAAAAAAGTATCTAGAGGATATTCAAAATGATGGAAAGTTATAGAGAAATGTTTACTGACTCCTTTACAATAGACAGAAATTGTTCTCTGTGGAGAACAACCTCTTTTTTTTTTTGTTCAAAATTATTAATTTGGTATCAGTTTTAATATAATCCTCTGTTCAGGAAGAGTGGCTATCTGTGTGCCTTACTTATGGTCTTCAGCTAGTTTTTACTCTTGTTCATGTGCTGCAACACTGCTACTTGTGTTTTATTACATGTAACAAAACATAAAGGTAGTTTTTCATTAAATAAGATCATGCTTATACAACATCCTAGACTAAGAAATAAATGTTTTGTCTGATAAAGATATCAGGAAGCGTTGAAGAAAACCAAAGAACTTCAGGAACTGAAGGAAGAAGACGAAGAGACACCCAAAGAAAGTAATGATGAACATGAAGAAAGTGAAAATGAAAATGAGATAAAAAGTCTGAAAAGCAGGTGAGACAGTGGTGTAATGTGTCCATACAAGAGGGACCATTTTTTTCTACTTGTGATACCCAAGCAAGTATTTTATACTATCATTTTGGCTTGTTTTCCTCCTGGGGAAGCATATTGAAATAACAGTATTTTCACAGAAAGTAATATTCCAAGAAAATGTAGTTACAAAACGCAAAACTTTTGATTTTGATATTTTGATTAAAGCTGTGTGTTGACATCAAGACTCTTCATCTTGATGGGGTTTGGTTCTGATTTGAGGTAAAAGAATGCTCCATGGAAGTTCCTTAGATGCCAAAATGTATCTCTCTGTGGATATTTACTGCCTCATAAAGTTGTAATTCAGGAACCTGAATTAATGCCGTGCATTATTCCGGTCACTAGAGTGACACTGCATCCATCTGTACCCAGTGGTCTCTGTCTGTACATTATAGAGGAATTGAATGCTGCCCAAAGCAAATAATGTGTCCAATCCTAGGTTAAGGCAGAGATCCTTACCTAATCCAGAAGATTTTGTTTCCATTCCATAACTATTTTATCTATAAACATCTGTTGATTTGAGATTTCAGGCACCTTCAGAGAGCAGCTATCTCATTAGTTATGACAATCTTGGAAAGAAATGTTTACCACATATTTCAATGTTTAGTTTAATTGATCAAGGTATGGACAGTGTGGAATTTTGCATGATATCAAGCTCTGAGATTTGCTAGCTGACAAGTGGGAGAAACAGGAGTCAAGTTTACAGTCTCCAGCTGTCTCACAAATATTACTCATATGGAGTTGGAATATCTGAGTGTACAGCTCTTCATATAAGAACTTTACAGTTTGATTCTTCTTTGACAAGGTGTTTTGATTGGGAAAAAAGATGGTGCACCACCTATGACACCTTTCAAATTGAAAAGCTTAAGATAATAAATTTGCATTTGATTAATATATAATAGTTTTCTTTTCATTTTACAGCAGATTTGAAGTCATCATTAATTATTTATATATCCTGTACCCCAAACTGTGCAAACACTGGAATGTGGTGTGGCTTGCAGTGGCTGCAATAGTAATTTTTGCTGTGGTGTTGGGAATCTACCATTCCTACAACTCCTGTGATGAAAAGTCAGAGGCACCTGAAGGGAAGGCCAGCTGTTCTGCAGCCCATCAGTCTTCCTGGTGGAACTCAGGATTCCGACAGGAGCAACGCACAGAATAACAGAGGAACAACCATGCCCTTATGATCCCTGAGCAAGCTTGTGTATTAGGACACCGTTGTTAAAGGTAGGGCTTAGTCACCCCTGTGGCTGTTCCACCTGATCCCTTAGGCAAGTGAGTTACTCCACACCACCAGGTTTGGGATACATGGTGAGAATTCCTTGCCAAGATGCCAATCTGATAAATAATCCTGTCTGTCCTCTTACTGTAAAGGACTTGTACAAATAAAGTACTATTGAATCATGGTAAGGTTGTGGCAGTAATCAACAACCTGCAAGACATTTAAAAGAATGATTTGCACAGGACATTGACATTTTGAAGACCATCATAAAACCCGCATTTGCAGTTAGTGCTTTACTTTACATTTCCTGCATTTATTGTTGATTATTGACTTAATTGCATATAAGTACTTTGGGTTTTGAGAGGCTAATTAATTTCCTTATTCATGACTATTGGGTAGAAACAGAAACACTTCCATGGGAAGAATATAATTATATTCTAAGACCAAAAATGCTGCTAAAGTAATTTTATAAGAGGAATTATCTATATGATTATTTAAATGGAATGCTAAGTACATGCATAAATGTGTTTATTATATACTTTAAGAATGGGACCACCACTTTTTTTAAAATGGGATACTCAACAGAATCTAAAATGGGGGTCTAAGTGGCACAACTGATATCATTCAATAAGTCTGGGAACTTCTGATATATGAAAGTTTCCAAAAATTTATGTATGCCACTCAGAGTCAGTACTGGTTACAGCCAAAAGTGGTAGCTGCCCGGAAAGGGTCTATGTGCTACCCAAGCCCAAAACACAGCAGTTTTGGACATGGGCAGCAATCTTCAATTCTTTATTGAAAAAGAAAACAAAAACCTCTGCATAGAGGTGACCACACCAAGTGGACTCTGCCCTCCTGCTAACACTGGAAATAAGCATTCTTTGAGATCTGCAGCAGGAGCAGAGTTCTGAGAGCAGCCAGAACCCAACCAGTGCCTACATGATCAGGCCATAGTAGCAGTGAGGGCTTAGGAGATCTCACTGCATGTTTTCAGTAGTTCATTATCAGAATCTGATGCTAAGACCAAAAGTGATCTGATACACTTCCAAAGCTGAACTACCACATCAGGCTAGAATAATCTTCTGCTGCAATTTTTTGCCAGTTCTGCCTATTTGAGAGTTGTGAGTTCTTACAGAAGAATGTGAAAGCCTGACATTTTTGGACAAGCAGTTTGAAAATGGTGAAACCCTTACCTGTACAAAACCCAGCACCTAAGGCTGAGACCAAAATGTGTGTCACTGGAGGTGTGCCATTTGTATCTGCTGAGCATCACTTCTGAGTGAAGGTGAACCATGTTTGTCTTCCATTGCTGTTTGGAATTACTTGCTGCAACAACAGCAAATCCAGTGTGACACTCAATTGCACTCCTGTCCTGCATTCTCCTGGCATTTTCTGATTGAGAAATGGGTCTGTTTTCCAATGGAAGATAAGAGCGTTATGAAGTACTGTAATTTCAGTTCCGATGCAGTCAATATTGTCCTGTCTTTTTTTGGTGGAAACGCTGAACCAGAAAACAGGTTTCTAACTCAGTCAGAAATTTAATTCACATATCTGGCACTAGTAACAAGTATCCTGCTGGTGAATTTTTGTTGGTCATGTGTTTCTTAGGAGAAATTTATATGTAGAAAGAAAGAAAATTAAAAACAAACAAACAAACAAACTAGCAGACCACTATCATCTCTTTTGGGATGTGGTGGGGGTGCGGAAAGGAGTCCATAAGCAATTAGGAGGGTTGGGGGTTTTTTTAAATATATATATATTGAGGAACAGTATGCTTAAGGAAGTTCAAAAAGGATAAAGGGTAAGTGTGATTTGGTCTAAAATTGCAATTGGTAAAGAATAAGACAGGAGAAGGTTTCTTGCAAATTACTTGGAATTTGTTTGGTTCAGTTAAAATTTCTGACTGTGAAGAACTACTATGACCTTTCATGTACTTTCAGTATTGGAAGAAGCTTGTCAGTTGTTTCTTGAATGCTCCTTTACTAAAATCAGCTTCTTTAACTTAATATTCTTTACAAATAACTGATAACTTAATAAGGCAACAAAATTGAAGGCAAGTACTCCTAAATATTCAAATTTCTCTATGCCAAAAACTATGGCACATTTATGTGATTGTGGAAATGTTGCGCTGCACTGAAGAAAAATAATTAACACTGCCTGTAATTGAATTAATTTGTTTTTATTTACATCTGCACTGTTGTGAGTCTAACAACTTCTTTTAAGTACACATAGAAAGTTATTGATATCAACAGGACTCTCTAATTGCTTAGTGTTAAGCATGTGAAAAGGTCTTTTTGGTCAGTGGGTGAATGAGGTCTCCATCCTCTCAAAATTCAGCACACTGGCTTTTTGTGGAATCAGTGCAAAGGGACAATTCCCATAAGTAGTTGTACTGATTTGAACCGAACTACTTGCATTCCTGAGGCAAGTATAATTTAGCCACAACTGAATGGAAAGAGGCAAGATATTTTAATGGGGGTGCAAAAATGAAGATAAAGTTTACTAAAAATAAGATTGTTCTTTTTATAACTACTTTGAGCAAACTGTCCACTAAAAATAACAAACCACAATGACTAACAGCACACTAAATAGCTATGCTTATATTTTTCAGTTATTTAATTAAAACACCTTTTGTTTAATAGAAAACTAGATTAAGCTCAAAAACTATTCTAAATATAATTTCATCTGTTGGATATTAGTTTGTTTTATCTAGAAAAGAAAGCCAAACAACCTCTTCTGTGTTCAAAGATCACATCAGATAAGAAGCAGACCTATTGTTTATGCTATTACCACTGAAATAGTTTTCTTGAGGTGGAATACTTAATTTTCTGCTTTAACAAGACACATTCATGGTTTCTCCTGCACAGCACAAATGTTTCTAGCAAAAGGAATTTCAAAAGGGCACTATTTTTGTGTATCATATTTAAACCTGTAATATTGTAAGATTTTGCACAAGTGTGCTGGTATTGTACTGTATAGTATCACATACTTGAGTTTTGAAATAAAATTATGGTTTCAAAGTCTTTAGTGTTTTTTACCTTAAAGATTTGGGGTGCTCTGTCTGCATATTGGTAGCCATGTCCTCATGGAGTAAGTCCTGCCTTGTCTACGGTTACATGTTCCGAGGATCTTGCTCTTAGTCTTCCAGTTCTTCAGGAAAATGATACAGAAGAGGAGAGAAACTCCCATGTCAGTGGAGAAAGTGTTTGGAAGCAGGGTCATCCCTGCCATGCCCTAGCAACCAGCTGATAGAGGAAGCTGAAATATCCTGGAAAGAGTTTAACTCCTGCTTCTGAGGGAGGCCACGTGTCATGGAGGAGGCTGAACATGGGAAACCACAAGGGAAAAATCTGTAACCCAAGAATTCTGGGCAAAAGGTCAGGAGTCTTTATTTGCTTCATGTCCTTGTGGACTTGGGAGGTCTTGGAAGCCTGGGTCTTGTGGGGAGCAGACTTGCCTGACCAGCGGGTACGAGTCAATCCTCAAGTTCTGAATCTCTGATGGTCTCTTCCAGGGGACAAACTCTGGGACAACAACAACCTGGAAAGGAATTACTGTTTCCATGGAAAGACCATGATACTTGTATTTTCTACGTGAACATTTTTTTTGTTTCCTCCACTGTTGTTTAGGTTTCAAGGTTCCTTTTGAAATTATTGTAGAGATCAGTTACGTGTGTTCTGCCTTATCAAAAGTGTTCTGTTTAGCAACCCTCATCAGCATTTTAATACTGACATAAAAGGCTGGGAATTTTTCATATAGGTTACAGTAAGTATTTAGGTCAAAGACTAATTAATCATTCAGTATAGGTCTGCTTTTTTTTACCACACTGATTATGAAGAGACACACCAAAAGGTTAAAGACCTTTTGTATTGCTACAGTCCAGGTAAGTGATCTTCCACGCAGTTTTGGAACAGCTGAACTACAAAAAGGAAGAAACAGACAAAAACCAAAGTTATTTCAGTCTCGCTTCATCAATCTAAAATCCTTTTCTCCCTCTCCTAATCTGCAAAACCTTGTGAGGGAGCTCATATTTTTGTTTGGTGTTGCAAAGGTGTTTACCTCATTTTTACAGCAAAAAAGCCTACTAAACATCAAGAGTTTGACTAAAGGAACTCTGCCATGGTGAGGATAGTAGGCACAAAATGTTAAGACCTGGGAGGACAATTAGCATGCAATTTTAAAATGTCAGAAACCCAGCTATTTATTAGTTTTCATAGTAGGAAATACTTAGCAGTTCAAGTTAAGCATTTTCAACAGCATGATTTCATTTAACATTCTCAGTATTTTACAGCCACAGTCCATGAGAGCTACAGAATAACTAAGAATTAGTTTCTGCTTCTAAATGTGTAGTGAATCCTCTTACAGCCTTCTACAAGTGAGAGCTAAGTCTGGTTACAATATCTGACATTGCCATTTGTAGAGGCAGGTAAGTACAGCACAATAAGGGAGGGAACAGAAACTGGAGCTAGAACTTTGTCTAAAGATCTCATTGAGTTTTATCAAATTCAGTTCCAAACCACAGCCCAAATACAACTCAATTTTCATTTCATCATTGCTAATGGAGACATGATTTCCCTGACCCCCAGCATTCTCCTCAGGCCCTGTAAGTGCCTGTCTGTGTTACAGAGCACCATCTAATAACCCTATTACATGCTGCTGCAGGAGATGTGCCTATGCCCCACTAAAAGGTAATGCTATCTCATACTTTAACTGAGGACTTTCTAAATGCAAACCACAGTTTAAAAAGGTAGCTATACACTGTTACACTTGTGTTTACAGGACTCTGAAAACAGCCTGGAGACACTGGACATCTAAAAGTTTGCTGAATCACAAATTGAACATGATGTAAGAAAGTCACTGTTGCATAAATAAAAAGACTGACACCATTCTGGACTCTAAAGCAGGTAAAGCAATTTATTAATTAGTCTTGGCAATGGCAAGGCATCATATGGAGCCAGAGAGTGAGGCAGCAGGGGTTTCTTAGCTAAAGAAAACTGGGAGCAGAGGCATAACTCTTCAAAAACATAAAACAGTTACAAAACATAAGGGAGTAAACTATCTTCCATGTCCATTGCCAGCAGGAAAAGAAGTGACTGGTTTATACCAGGGAATGGCTAAGTCAAGTTAGAGCAGGGAATACCTTTGAACTTGTTATGGGTGAATTAAGTTAAATACTATGGTTATGAGTTGTTGTTCAGTTGGGTTGTTCGGGCTGAGTTTGGGTTCAAGGTTTGGGTTGCGTATATGTATGGGTTTGGTGCTCTGCAGTGAGTGGCCACCAGTGGGGGAAAGCTGAGAGGGGGTGCCATGACAGAAACTTTCCAGAAGGGTGACATCATAGAAGACTAGATTGGTGCACCACAACAGCCAATCACTCGACAGAGTTACGAAATGATTGGACAGAAATGCACCGTCAAGTTGGACCAATCAGAACCCCTAGATAAGAACCAGTCAGAAGAAGGGAATTTGGATCCACCTAGAGACTATAAAAGGCCTCCCCTGGGAAGGGGTGGGGTCCTCCAGAGGTACTTGTAACCAAAGGAGTACCCAATATACGTATGTTGATTTTTTTCTGTTTAGGTCTGCTTTGTCACTGGGGACCCTAGGCTTATGCTAGGGTCCCTGTTTTCAGTTGTTGTTTTTATTTAATAAAAACCAGTTAACCTAATCGTGGTGACTGGCTACTGTGTAACGAACTGTAAAGAATAGTGAGGCACTGAACAAGAACATTAGAGGAAATGTTAGCAATCTGTCACTGGAAATCTCTGAGAACAGGTGACACAAACATCTGTCAGGGATAAGGTAAATACAGCAGACGACTGATACTGAAGGAATTAGCCCATCCCTTGAACTCCATTCCTGCTCTGTGTTTATTGGAGCATCTGAAAAAAAAAAAAATCTTTGCTAAGGCTTCCTGAAGGTTTTCTAAGTTATGGCTGTGAGGTTCATCTGTGCTTTGAATCACTCCGTGGGAGTCACTGTTTGTTGGAATGTCACAAAAAGCAGCAGTGATGGCACTGGCTGACACCTCTGTACCTATCCCATTTATAGTAGTGTATCTCCAAATATCTTTAAAAATACGTTTCATATAACCTCTGTGTTATGGGAACTACTTTTGTGTTGGAACTCTAGAGAAAAATAACAAGTAAAACTACTCCATCAAGACAAATAGGACAGTGGGGAATGGATGCCCTTCCAGTTTCAATAAAAAAGAAAAATCTTGTGTGGCATATTGTGATACAATAGAAGATTTATTTACAGGATGAATAGGCAACATGAATAATGATCTGTTCATCAGTAAAACAGGAAAAAATAGCAAAAGAAACATTTCTTTCTAAGTATTTACTGACTTAGCAGTCTAACAGCCTTATCTCCCTTCCTCAGCCGTGCTTTCTGAATCAGCAGTAGTGAAATTTTTCAGTAACCCCTACGTGAAAGCGAGTGGTAAGGGTGATTAGGGATTTCCGGTCCGTGACCTCGCCCTGGAGTGGGACAGTCAACACATTGGCTCTGACAGTTTTCCTATGAAGAAGTGCAGTGACAGCTGAGGTTGCTTTCCAGAAGCCATCTCATCATCTGACAGCATCCAATACCTTAACTTTCCTTAGCACAGGAGACAAACTACCTTGAATTTCCTACTTTTCTGAGTTTTCCAAGCTGGTGGCAATGGCAAATTATCTTGGAGTTACTTCAGCAGCGTCTTTCATCTGGGTTATGACATTCCTGGCTCAAAATTACTTTGTAACAGGTATGTACACTTTCACTTTCTAAAGTCTTGAAAAAAGTAGCTGGATTTACAAACAAAAATGTGGTGAAGGAGCATGTGTAAATGTGTTTCTGGCAGAGGAAACCACAGGGCTTTGAGAATGCAGTGCAACAAAAAGTGGGTGGCATATAGGGAAACTTTCATTGTTGGTCAAATTCAATTGCTGAAAATGCTGAAGGTTTTTATCTAAATGCCACAGAACTGCTTATTTTAAAGATCTGGTATCACATTTAGGATTAAGCTCAGCTCTATTGAAACATAACTTTATTTTGTATTATTTTAAATACCAGATCAAACAGTTATGTACAATCCTCAGAGAACAGGAGACCAGTTCTCTTTCAATTTCCATTATCAGCTTGACAGAATCCATCCTGACTGCAGTAGCTGCTGGGATATCTGCAGATGCTCAATGCACACCAGAAGCCTCCAGATGCTTCACTGTTTTTCAAGGAGTTAATGCTTGTTCTATTTATGTTAAAGAACATATACACTTATTGCAGACAATTTATTTTCTCACCTACTGAAAGACTTCTGGACTGAGTGAATTAGATGCTCAAGTCCTGTTGAAATTCCAAGGGATTGGAGTACCTAACAACGGTAGTGTCCTCCAGCAAAACCAACACTGTACAGTTTTCACTGGGGAAATGGAGAGTTTGAGGAAGTACCCTTCCTTGGGACACCTTTTCAGGCACCCTCATGGCTCCATGAGGGCTTAAGCTCAAGCTTAAGCTCAGGGTTGATCTCCAGCTGTGTCTTGGAGCTGTTCTGTGGCATGTCCTCTCCCCTCTTGTAGTGATTTGCTGACTGGGCATCTCATACGGACTCTGGATTTAGGATATAGGCAAACTTGTCTCCAAGACAGACTTCAGGCTTGTGTAGAACCATCTCCTGCTGTTCCCAAATGGACTTTCTGGATGTCTGACTCGTTGTCTTGCTCTCTGGGGCTGGCAGTGAAACCTGCCATTGTCCCCACTGTGGTACCCTGATAGGTGAGGGCACAGCCCTGCCTGGCACCCTCTGCTCCTGGCCCCTTTCCTGGTGGAACAGCCTCATGCTTGCTGCTCCCTGACATGAGCGGCCAAAGGGAACTCTAATAAATCAGAGTGAAGGTTAGACACAAGGCAAAGAGAAAAACAACAGCTTCTCCCCCCAAAATAGCAAAAAGGGAACTAATATACAACAAGACCAACATACACAGCTTACAAAAACTGAACAATTTTCTTCCTGTTCTATGGCAACTTTGTCTTGCTGTGTGATTCTTCTGTCTAGGTCTTCCCACTTATTTCACTAAACCAAATTTTTAACCCAAGACCAAAATACTGAGCAGAATGTGCCAGTACTAGGTTACCCAAATAGAGCAGAGCTTAAAGTACAGCTGTGTGCAGCTTGTGGACCAAAAAGGATAATGTACAGAAGTACAAGGATTGGTGTGCAAACTCCGTCATCTTCAGAACAAAAAGTTCAAAGGTAATTTAAGAAGTGATGAAGAGACTTGAAGAGGCTACTGTTCACTTTTTGGATTCCTTCCTTGCAGTGTGAAGTTAATAACTTTTACAAAATGTATCATTTACGTCACTGTTTTGTTTTTAAAGGCCTAGCAAATTTTAAGACACAACTTTAGTCTATATCCTAGAGTCACTTTTCTTATAATTTGCAACTTAAGTTTCTGGCACTGAATTTCTATATTACGCTGTGTATCTATTATGCAATACACAGGTGAAAATATTTGTCCTGTAGTTGAATGACTAATGAGTGTAGCAGTTCACAAGTACCTAGGTAATTTTCTAAGATTTCATTAAATTCTTTTCAGTGAGGTGCTCAGTTTTATTTGAAATTTGTAAAGTTGGTCATTGACAAGCTTCCTTTCTGAACATTATGGGGTTTTTTAAAGGCTGTATTGGCTCAAATCTGAAGATAGGGACATAATAGTCTAAATAAGGTAGACTTGAAGTCCTTGATAACAGCACACACACCTTCATTGAGCAACAGGGCTTCTCTGCATCTCCCTGCAATGTGTTTGGGCTTGACTTATGTTCAGGTCAGGGCTGGATGCAGCCACAGTTTGTCTGTGGGGACTGCTTAAGGGTTCAGTGGCTTTCCCTCTCTGCTGAGATAAAGACACCTGATTCAAAGAGTGCTCTTTCAAATATTTAAACTAAATGTAAGGACAGCAGAGATGCCTCATTTTCCAAAAGCCTTTTCCAGCCCCACCACATCCAATGGGAGCAGGAGCTAAAAGCCTCTCTGGTTTCTTAGCACTCCACACAAGCTTAGTCACCTTTTATCCCCTTTTCATCACAAGAGTGGCTTGGCTGCCAGGTCTATCTTTTCATTAATAAAACTCAGTTTAACTTGTCTTGTTAAGAAGTCATGGGGTGGATTTGGAGGCATCACTTCATCCTGCCTTGAGAGTTTATGGACGGCCTTGTAGCAATGCACCCCCACACCTAAGCAGGTGTTTCTATATAAGGAAAAAGAGTTTCAGTTTCACCTTAGAACTAAAAAGGAAAAAACCCTAGAAGCTTCTTTACTCTCCTGGCAGTAGTTGGCTCAATGCCAAGACAACAATACTGATAGGTCTCTTTACCGGTTCCTCAGAAAAATAGCTATCCTTTATTGGGCAGTTTGCCAAGAATCCCACCTAAATCGTTTGGTACTTATAGGAGACCAATAAGCTTCTCAGGTGCTTTTCAGAGTATCTTAGCTGGCGCAAAGAATCTCTTTGCATCATGCGCAGCTTTTTCTTTCATTTCTGTATTGTTTATTATTTCCTATTTTTATTAAAACCTTTTTGCTTTTCTAAAAACTTCTGATCAGCCGTCTTGCAATTATTTTTAATCCTTTTCTGAAGAGTGCTGGATACCCTCAAAGATTGATACATCTGCGCATGGTTCATTTCATTCTGGCCATGTGTAACCACGTATCACAGCCTGTATTCTGAAGCACAGATTTTATGAAATATTCATTAGTGTACACACCTAGTGAATACAGTCTGACAAACATATGGAGCAAGGAAATAACACCTGTGGCTGGTGGTTATCTGACATGTCTGCAATGAAATGCTGAAATGTTTCATTTGACAGGGCAATTACTGTATGTAACTCCGAAATAATATTTTTTTCCAGTAAATGCTCCCAGTAAAATATAGAGGCAAAATAGTAATACCCTTTCTCCTTATTTGTGCTAAATCCTGAATTTGGTCCTATGCCCTTAACAAAGATGAGAAAGAAGAGCAGGTGTAACCTGAGCTGGTGCAGGTGTCACTAAGAGTGTGCCAGCTGTGGCTATTAAAAAAGCTGGATGAACTGCCTGGAAAAGTGTTAAATTTACCTGGCCTTTCTCCTCTTTTCCTACTCCCTGCCAAACACAGTAAATGGAACACTTGACAGTGGCTGGGGGATGGAAGCATCATGCCAAGCCAGAAAAAAAAAGGAAAAAAAGTTTAGGAGGAATAAGGAACATCAGAAATGATACAATCTTTTTATTTTCTTATTGGTATATTAATTCCATGAAAAATTATGTGTAACTCCTTTGCTGTTATATACATTATCATCTTGATAAGAAGGGTGTAATAACAGAATCAATGCCTTGGACCAACAGCTAGCGTTAATTTATTTTAAAAAAGAAAAGAAAGAAAAAGGCTATATATGCATTTAGTCCAATGACAGTCAAACCTCTTGAAATCTCAGACTGGTGAGTTAAAAAAAAAAGTTCTATTTTTAAATTATGTATTTTATGCTAGAAATTAGCTTTCTGCTATTCTTAAGCTAGAAACTTTAAAAAATGTTCAATTCAGTTGATCTTAAATTCTTCATAAGGAATAAATGTTAATACTCAAATACTAACCTTGACTATTTTATGGCTTAATTACAGGTTCCATTAATTCATCTTGCAGGATCAAGGGTATAGGAGTTTATCTTGATCAGAAAGTGAATTTTTCAGAAGCAATTAATGGTTGTAATCAATTCAATCTACAGCTGGCAAGTAAAAATCAAGTTGAAGAAGCTCTGAAACACGGCTTTGAAACATGCAAGTATGTGCCATCAGTTAGTGACCCACTACCTTTTGTGAACACCATCACACACAGCTGAGGCTGGTGATAAACCTCACACTAAAAGCACTGATGCTTTTTATTGTAGCTATGGATGGGTAAAAGATGGATTTGCTGTTATTCCTCGGATAACATCCAACCAGAAATGTGGTCAGGGAAAAACTGGAGTAGCACAATGGCATGCTGCCAAGGATAAAAAATTTCATCTCTACTGTTTCAATTCCTCAGGTATGTAAGCATGACAACTACATTTTCTGTGTGTTTTGACTTATATTACTTTTTTCAAACCTGCATGAAAAAAATCATAAAAGTGAGTAATTTCCTATAATTTGTTGACCCTTTCCCCCCAGTCTTAAACATTCTCAAGCTGGTCTAAGCTGTGAAGCTTCCAAGAAATGCAAAAGGTGAATTCAGTTAATCCCAATTAATAATTTGGTGCTGCCATGAAAGCTGTTGAGGAAGAGTTGCTTTTACCATTCTGTAATGTTGACACTGTGGTCTTAATATGTTTTGATTATTTGGACCTGATAATTTAAAAGACAGTGATTGAATCTTTAACCAGGGTGTCTGTGTGTGGTGTTTCTGTTCTTGCAAAAAGACCAAGAGTGGGGTACTTCAGGCAAATTGGAATTTTTTTATAACAGGAAGTCTATCCATTAAGCCAAATTCGATTATAAGCCAGGAATGCCAAGAGACCATAAAACTAATTAGACTCCCAATCAGTAAAATCCAACAGCTCTTTTTAATTTGCATCATCTGAAGTGTGAAAAGAGCTCACTGGCTATTCACAGATTGAAGATCCAATAGTAGAACTTGAGCCTTAGATATAAGTTAGATCTCAGCACAAAAGATCAATAATGTTTCTTAATGGCTTCTGTGGTATGAACTAAAAATAAGTAGAGATGTTGTTTTCCTACTTGTGTCCCATGTCTATGGTTATTACACAACAAATATCCCAATAATTAGACCAAATAAAGGATCATTTCATTATTTAACATCAGTTTCTAGACTTTGCCAACGAGTTTTACATAACAAGAACAAGAGAATATGTAAAAAATCCTGAAAGGAGAAAGATGGAGATCCAGGATATGCCCACGCAAAGATGTGAAGACCTGAGACCTGGCCTGGTGACTGTGAACATTGGATGTTCCAAAGAGACTGAGGATAAAGCTGTAGAGAGGAGGCCTATGCAACATGGTGTTTCACTGCATGAAATGTGTATTATTCTGCATCAAAGTGTTGGGTAGATTGGGTAATGCCAAAGAGGCAGCAAGTAACTCCAAATTATTTGCTTTGTTTTGGTTTAATTAAAAGAAAATAAATACCTATATACTGTTGGAGTACGTGAAGAAAGTTAAGCTTACTCAATGGTTAGAACACCATTTAATGTATATTTCACATTGGGATGATTCTGCAGTCCTTTATCTTCATTTCCAAACTGTTGCCTGTTGTAGGCATTTCTTTCCATTTCATTCCAAAATATTTGTCAGAAGCCTGCTTTGTCAATTTTCTTGTGCCAGAAAACTTGCCAAAAGCTCTTGAAAAACCATAGTGGAAAAGGTGTCAAGCCGTGCCCTTTGGCATTTCATTCTGTAAAGGTGACTGTCATCATTCTTCCTGTGGGGATTAACTTGGAAAACAGTACATACATTGTTTCCCTGTTATTTATGTTGTCACCTGGTTGTTACTTTAGTGAAATTTTTATAGCTTTACAGAATACAGAATTTCACTAGCAAATTAGAATTTTCACATTTTCACAGAAGCTTGATTCAGAACTCAGCTTTTCCAATTCCATATAAAACTTCATTTGCACCTACATTTTTATACAGACAACATTCACTTCTATTAAATGACTAAATTTCTGGAAATTACTTATTTTTCTTCAAACCTGAAGTTTTTTTACTTCCTCTCCTCCCCACTAAGAATCAAATCTATTTATTATCTCTCCCTGGTGCCTGATTTATTTGAAAATTTTATGGGCTACATTTTTTTACAGGAAATCAAATGAATTTTCCAAGAAGAAACGGTATATGCGTATATTTTGAACATAAAATATAATTGAAATATTTTTGAATATTGAATCTGCAGTTACACTTCCTCCTCTGTGGGAGGTTATACTGTTGGGTTTTGTGTGCAGTATTACTCTAAGTACTTTTCATGAGGAACATAGTCATTGGTATAGAATCATAAACTGAGTACCACACTTACTCAAAGGAGTGTGTTACTATGTGAGTAATGATAAAAGCTGTATAATCCAGGTATAACCACATATTTGAAATAGGAATGCCTGGTTTGGGTAAAGCTTTTGTAAACAAAATATAATAATAATTTCCAGAAAAGAAAGACTGAGGAACAATTTCAATAAATGTGTGTGCAGTAAGTACAAAACTGGCATCCAGTACAACTTTTATGTATTTCTTTTCCCTGCTGTAGATCTCCAGATTAATTCATGTCAACCAGACCCAACTACAACCACATTTCCTTCATCAACTGCATCAAGGGATATAACTGCATATTCAGCCTCTGATTTGACTGAGAACATCACTACAGTGCCCACTGTGACTGTGACTGAGTCAGAACAATTTCTGAAAAAGAGATTTTGTGTCGTATGCATGACTGAAACTGTCTTACCAACAGAGGGGCGCGCCACACCAATGCCAGAGGAGCACTCGCCCACTGACTCTCCCAAGCATACTCCCCACCTGGCCTTTAAGAATGATGCTATTGTTTTTGGAGGTAAAGGCCTTATGTGGTAGTTATTTAATGAAAATTAAATAATGTAGAAGTTAGTAGTCAAACTGTTCATTATTTTTGTTTACTGCTCCACTGTCCATTTTGATATAGCTGACCCTGGAGGCAGAATAGGAGTGTTATGGTTTTGCAGAACAAAGCTTATAGGGCAGAGGATTTTTAAACAGTTTTTAAGAAGAACTAAGATCTGATTGTATACTTTATGATAAATTTTAATATGAAATGGTGTAAGTTCG
This sequence comes from Nicator chloris, assembly GCA_013400495.1. NCBI lineage: Eukaryota > Metazoa > Chordata > Aves > Passeriformes > Pycnonotidae > Nicator > Nicator chloris. The sequence continues at coordinate 39,624 of WAAE01008981.1, forward strand.
TTCTGGTTAATGTGATTTGGGGTAAATAAATTTCTTGGCAAACACTCTCAGTGTAATGGAAAACTCACCAGGCTTTTAAAACCAAGAGCAGCCAAGAAAGTTTTAAGGAGAATTGTTCTCGAGATACGAGGTGTGAGTAAACAATCCTAATACACAGCAGTGGAGACTAAATATGAGGAAAAGCATGCTAACTGTAAGGATAGTTTAATCACAAGAATGTGTTCTCTAAGCAGGTTGTAAGAACCCTCCAATGAGCAGATTAGACAAATATCTGTCAGGGATGCCTAAATACCAGTTTTAGTCTATCCTGAAAGAAATGAGCAGGAATAACTCACCTTTTGATCTTCCTAATATTCTATTCTTCAGTTTATGTGTATGTACTCTTATACTAGGCTGGTTTTAGAAGAATCTAAATTTTTGCTCCTAAGCCTTCAGAACATCAACTTTAAGTACATAAATTAAAACACTGTGCTAATATCAGTTTTATCTCCAGGTATCCCCACTGCACTTCTTGTACTGGCAATCATCTTCTTCATTATTTCAGTTGTTCTAGCAGTCTGTTATATCAAAAAGTAAGTTGCTTTTGGTTTTTCTCTCTTGGACTGAATTAACTCCTAGAGTGCAATCACTGAATAGTTAAAATATATACTAAAGAGCAGAGAAATAATGATGATGACATAATAGTGTTGCACAAATTTTAAAAAATCTTAAACCCTGTTTTTTTATGCAGATAAGTTTGTTGTTGCTGTTGCCACTCCCTGCTTTAGAAAAGGAACACACACACACACACAAAAAGCCCATTTTTCACTGGTCAACCATGCCTAGTGTGAAACATTTCCAAGTGTGTCAAAATAGCAACACTGAAATGTGCATCTGTTCATACATAAACCTATTTATGCAGTTTTATCCTTTTTTTCTCTACGTCACACTCAAGGTGAAAGTTTTTATTATTGCACTATGATTTTGCTCAGGAAAAAAAAAATTGTTGAACTCATTTGTCAAACTTAAAGACCTTCAATACAGTGCATCATTAAATGCTACTAAAATGTGTGCAGTTCTCACACGCTAGCCCAGACAGCTTTATCATTGTGTACCACAAATCCTGAATATAAATTGTCTGGTTTTTTAAAAAAATACCACAATATTTCTTTAGAAAGCACACTGCTGGAAAAAGCACAATGAATCTAGCATGCCACTATCCTCTGAGAGACTTCTGCTTGAGTATGGTAAAGTAAATTAATTCTAGCTCTCTGAGTGATACTACCAAACTATGTCAGTATTTCTGCTTTACTATTTTTTCTTCTTTTTAAAGGTACAAGAAAACCTTACCATTTTTAAACAAGAATCAGCAAAAAGAAGCAGTTGTAACTACTGCTCTCAAAGAGACAAAATCATATGACCAAACGCCTGAGAAGGAAACACAGAATAATGGAAATAAGGTAGAAGAATGTAAAACTAAGCCTGAGGCCACAGTAAAATGTCTAGAAGCAGAAGTTTAAAGGAGAGAATGTACAGTTCTTGATGGAAGTATAAAACGAAGCACACAGAACTTAGCAGTACTTTTAAACATAAGTGATTGTAAATACTCATATTTTCTCTGTCTTTAACATATGAAACCTTGTGAGTTTTTTAAATAATTACATCTTTGGAACAAATATTCTTGCAGAACGTGTTATCTTATTTACTTGAAATAAATTCTACAAATCCAGATTAGAGCTCATTTTTCATCTTAAATAAAGAAGCAATTAGGAATGTGCTATTTTTAACAACATGCACTACATTAACTATTTGCATGGAATTCAGATCAGTATATAACAAAAAGGTTTGGATATCTGGCTGGAGGATGTCTGCTAGCCTAATGCCTGAAATAAAATGCTGATGGTGTAGTTATTCCTCATGTAGATTAGCTTATTTCCATTCAGTAGTTGCATGCCGCTTTTAAAAATGTCTGTTTACAAACAGGAGAAACAGTTCTGTTAACAAGGGAGTAAAAACTCAAAGGATTAACCCACTTTGGTCATTCAAATACCCAAAGAAGGGTACAAAGATGCTGATGTTTATATATAAATATATATATTTACAGCAATGAATAACTTACTTAGATACCTTCATTGTATCATAACTTACTGTTTGATTTATTGAAACCATTATCATTCTTCCACATCAGATATTTGACAGAGGGGGATAAAAAAACCCTTGAACAAGACTTACACTGGAGATCTTTTGTGTCTATTTAAGTGTGGCTGTCATAATAAAGGTCTCAGGTGGTATGGGATGTCTACAGCACTCCCTAAAAAATAAACTATAGGGGGTATATTTGTCTGGACAATTTATTCTCGTGAAGGCTGTCTCATGGTAAAAAGAATTCATATAACCTTAATGTTACAGAAGTAATTAGTTGTTATAAAATAACAACACTAGCACTTCATCAAATATTTTCCGGAATAAAGAATTTAGATAACTTATCTTTATATGTGAAGGAGGTTGTTATGCCAAAGGCAGTTTTTTTTCTTCATCAGGCAGCTTGAAAAACATAGTCTTAGATAGAAATTTTTAAAATAGCAATCGAACTGCTCATTAATATTGTGTTTTCAACAGTGTAGGATACTGGTTTATGAACTTTGATATTTTCCACTCACATAAATTTTAAAATGCCCAGTGTTTATACATTCCACCAGCAGTGATTTATAGTGTATTTCTAACATCATACTTGCAGGTTCCCTGGGTTGGTGTTTGGGGTGGGGGGGTGTTGGCTTGGTTTGGTGTTTGTTTGTTTGTTTATTTTTTTGATAGTTCAGAAATATTTTATGGCTCCAAGTGATTCAGTACAGCTCTAAAAATTGCTCCATTTCAGATATCCATCAGTAGAATTTTAGCAGAAAAACATGTAACAGAGGACAGCACTAGACATAGCTTTCCCAGCCAGTTAAGTAACTCCTCTCCTTGCAAAACATCACAGTAACACCTTATATCCTGAATGGAAGAGCTCTGTGAGGAGTAGAAGCACAAGTAAGGCCATCAGGAAAAGCCACACCCACCAGTCATGAAGGTGCCAGAGTAGCAAATGGGCCTAAGAACACAGGCAAACATAGTGGATTACAGGTAGTTTTTAAATTTTTTAAATCTCCCTTCTGCCTCTCTTTTCCATGTTTTAGAGATTAGAAATTACCTGTTTCTCTATTATTTTCCCTACAGCCAAGAGATAATTATAATGTTGCTTCTGATTAAGAGCTAAATAAGGGCACTTTTTTCCCCTGAAGTGTTTACTTGCTAAAAAAGTCTGTCCTGTTTTAATAAGATATTGCCTTAACCTCTAAGTGTCTTATTTTATAATGTACCTTAAAAACTCAGCTTTTATCCTGACCTTCCCACTGATACCTGATGAATGCACATGGTTTGATCTGCCCCTCCATTCCACTACATGATTTATTCCAACACCACAAGGGCTAAAGGAGCTGTTACACTGCTCTGTATGAACTAAAGGCAGCTCTAAGTACTAATCAACAGCACTGTATTTGATATTGTCTGTATTTGATATTTTTTCTGTGTAGTGAGCACTACTCAGTCACATTGGAATTGGAAAGTATAAAACACTCCTGATCTTTGTTTAATGGAATTGCAAGGGATGCACTACTACAATGCAAACAGGAAACATTTATTTAAGTATCTAGACCAAGAGTGTCAAACACCAAACCCTTAACTAGAGGTAGCAGAAACTTGAGATAAATTCTACATTATGTTTCTGATTTGTCTCAAGTGCTGTGCTTTTTTCTTAACGAGTCCTTCTCAACAGTTCTGAAGCTCCTTGACGTGGCAGAGCTGCTCAAGCACCTTGGACAAATAACTCATCCCACTGAGCAGGAGAGCAGAGTCTGTACTTGTCATTGATGGTAACACCACTCAGATTCCCATACTGAGGCCACAGATGCTAGCTGACCTTAGGCAAAAGGGATGCTTGGCCTGCAGGAAATACAACCAGGTTTCCAGTCCAGCCCAATCCCTGTCTGGAATATAGGAATGCCTTTGTCATGTGTGAACAGAAGCAGGCAGGAAGGGGAAGTACTACTCCTTTTCTCCTCTTTAAATTAAGTGGGGAAAAAAAGGACTAGAATTAAATATTGCACCATCAGGATGTGGATGACCCAGAGGATGTTCTAGGATGTCTGTTTCTCAATGGCTTGTTGTCCTTTATGGGTATTGGGGATTTTTTGTGAAAAGTGAGCATTGACCTTTGCCACTCACATCCACCACCCACATCCTCCCTGCAGACCAGGATTTGCACCAGCAGCTGTGGCCTTGGATGATCCCACTGAGCCAGGCACTCAGCCTCCATTAAGCATCATTTAAATTACTGTTTAATAGAGCTCATAGTTAAGCGTAAAGGCACTGTGAACCCCGGGCAGTGCAGCACTGAGTGTGCGTCTGTTGAGGGTGCAGCAAGGTGAACAGTCATCTCGTTTTTGTCAGTCCAACTAGTACAGAGTGTTTTTTAAATAAACCAACTCCATACAGCACTTCTGCTGTGTGTTAGAATGGATAATAGTATGGCCAGCAGGAGCAGGGCAGTGATTGTCCCCCTTTACTGGACACTGGTGAGCCCACACTTCGAGTGCTGTGCCCCGTTCTGGGCTCCTTAGGAAGGACATTGAGATGCTGGAGCAAGTCCAGAGAAGGGCAATGGAGCTGGGGAAGGCTCAGGAGCACAACTATGATGAAGGAGCTGGGGGTGTTTAGCCTGGGGAAAAGGAAGCTCAGGGATGACCTTATCACTCTCTACAACTGCCTGAAAGGAGGCTGTAACCAGGAGAGGGTCAGTCTCTGCTCCCAGGAAAGCAGCGACAGGATGAAAGGACATAAGCTATGACAGGGAAGTTCAGGTTCGACAACAGCAGGAATTTCTTCACAGAAAGGCTGATCAGACATCGAAATGGGCTGCTCAGGGAAGTGGTGGAGTCACCGTCCCTGGAGGTGTTCAAGGAAAGACAGGATGTGGCACCCAGTGCCATTGTCTAATTAACAAGGTGGTGTTGGGTCATAGGTTGGACTCCATGATCCCAGAGGTCTTTTCCAACCGAATGGACTCGGTGATTCTATGGATGTTCTGGCGGGGCCCGCTCCGCTCACCGACAACCCACCACCGGCTGCCCTGCGTGCAGTGGCCTTACAGCCGGAACCAGGACGGAAGGAAGGACGAGGAGGGTTGTGAGCGGCCCCGCTCCGGGCCCCGCTCCCGGCCTCGCGTCCGCCGTGTCTCGGCAACGGCGCGAGGCGCGCGCTTGCGTCACCCCGCCGCCGAGCGCGCGCCTGCGCGGCGCGGAGGAGCGGCCCCGGCGCTGCGGTGCCCGTGGGGCGGCGGCGGCTCCTCCACGGGACGTGCCGGGGATGCGGTGAGTGGGGTGGGCGGGACCCGCCCGCCCCCGCTGCCCCTCCGCGCCGAGCGCTAGGCCCGGGCCGGGGGAAGTTGGCGGATGCGGGCAGGGCCGGGCGGAGGGAGCGGGCGGGGCGGCCGTGACGCAGCCGGGCTGAGCGCGGCCCGTCCCGCGCCCGGCGCTGAGGGCCCGCACCGGGGAAGGGCCGGCGGGGCGCCCCAGGGCCATGAGGGACTGTGCCCGGGCCCGTCCGCGCCTCTCGGGGCGCCTCGTGGGTCTGCGGTGATACGTGGTGTGTCGGGTCTTGAAGGGTGAACAACAGAGAGCATTTCAGAGTGACAGGATATGCCTTGTTGGAAGGCACTCACAGGGATTAAAATCCAACTCCTGGCCCTGCACAGGACTGGGAATGTCCTCCAAAAGCTTCTTGAACTCTGACAGGCTTGGTGGTCTGCCACCCTCGGGGTGAAACTTTTCCCGATGTCCAGTTCTGGAGACACCCTCGCAGGTGTTTTTCCCCCAACTTTTCAGTGCTAATATTTAGGTGCTGAGCTCGGCAGGCCTGCAAGAAGGCACGGTGCTCTCGCAGAAACTCGGGGAAGCACAAGCGTGGGAGATCCGTGTGGTGGTATCTGGAAGGTGACAGGTTGTGCTGTTGACGTGTCAGGCCTGGGCGTGTGCTCACCAAACACTCCCCGGAGAGCAGGGCAGGAGGCGGCTGGAGCTTTATCGGGAAGGAGGAAAGTGACTGGCGGGGTGNCAACCGAATGGACTCGGTGATTCTATGGATGTTCTGGCGGGGCCCGCTCCGCTCACCGACAACCCACCACCGGCTGCCCTGCGTGCAGTGGCCTTACAGCCGGAACCAGGACGGAAGGAAGGACGAGGAGGGTTGTGAGCGGCCCCGCTCCGGGCCCCGCTCCCGGCCTCGCGTCCGCCGTGTCTCGGCAACGGCGCGAGGCGCGCGCTTGCGTCACCCCGCCGCCGAGCGCGCGCCTGCGCGGCGCGGAGGAGCGGCCCCGGCGCTGCGGTGCCCGTGGGGCGGCGGCGGCTCCTCCACGGGACGTGCCGGGGATGCGGTGAGTGGGGTGGGCGGGACCCGCCCGCCCCCGCTGCCCCTCCGCGCCGAGCGCTAGG
>WAAE01008981.1:47009-75933 GCA_013400495.1 Nicator chloris
GCCGAGCGCTAGGCCCGGGCCGGGGGAAGTTGGCGGATGCGGGCAGGGCCGGGCGGAGGGAGCGGGCGGGGCGGCCGTGACGCAGCCGGGCTGAGCGCGGCCCGTCCCGCGCCCGGCGCTGAGGGCCCGCACCGGGGAAGGGCCGGCGGGGCGCCCCAGGGCCATGAGGGACTGTGCCCGGGCCCGTCCGCGCCTCTCGGGGCGCCTCGTGGGTCTGCGGTGATACGTGGTGTGTCGGGTCTTGAAGGGTGAACAACAGAGAGCATTTCAGAGTGACAGGATATGCCTTGTTGGAAGGCACTCACAGGGATTAAAATCCAACTCCTGGCCCTGCACAGGACTGGGAATGTCCTCCAAAAGCTTCTTGAACTCTGACAGGCTTGGTGGTCTGCCACCCTCGGGGTGAAACTTTTCCCGATGTCCAGTTCTGGAGACACCCTCGCAGGTGTTTTTCCCCCAACTTTTCAGTGCTAATATTTAGGTGCTGAGCTCGGCAGGCCTGCAAGAAGGCACGGTGCTCTCGCAGAAACTCGGGGAAGCACAAGCGTGGGAGATCCGTGTGGTGGTATCTGGAAGGTGACAGGTTGTGCTGTTGACGTGTCAGGCCTGGGCGTGTGCTCACCAAACACTCCCCGGAGAGCAGGGCAGGAGGCGGCTGGAGCTTTATCGGGAAGGAGGAAAGTGACTGGCGGGGTGCATATCTGTGTGGGAACAGAAATTGGTCACAATTCCAACCATAAGGTGGAAGCTTAATGTGGTGAAATTGCATAGTACTTCAGTATGTTCTGACAGGAGCTCGCTTGGTGTTACGTTTTTTTCACACCATGGTGAGATCACAGCAGCTGTAAATTTTGTTCTGGATGGGGTTAAGCCCAAGTGCTGCTACAGCTACCTGCAGGGCAGAGTGCTGGTTTCTCTGTGATGTCTCCCATCAGGAGGTTGTAACACAGCTACTGTCAGATTGCTCTGTGTTTGAATTTAGGTGGATGTTCTGCAGTTCACTCGCCCTCACACACCTCTATCTGTAGAAGTCTTAAAAGGGCCTGACACAACTGGTTTGCTTGACAAACAATGAACTCTGCAAAGAGGCATTTCAGGGAAAGTCAAATGCAGAGGGATCAATGGGAGTAAGTAGATAAATACTTGGAGGGTATGGCATTAATCCTTGCACAAACTTTTGGGGAAAAAGATTTGGGTGTGAAGAAAAGATGAAGTAAGTTGGAGACATTTGAGCAGGTCAGTTCTGTAATACATCCTAAAGTTGAGTGTTTGGTGCGGATAAGGGAGGCCTCTAAATTGATTTATACTGACATGGATTCCTTGGCTTATCAGTTTCAGAATGCTGTGGGATCTGCCAATGTAAGTTTGATGTAAGAAAGCTGCTTCTTAATGTGTTGTCTATGTATAAACAGACACTGATGTGCTTATTTGCAGACATTCTGATATTCACATGCACAAATATTTAGAATAAACAAAGATTGTCATAAATTACCGTTGTCATCTTAAGATTTTTTTTTCCATCCCATTGGATGTATTTATATGTGTGTGTGTTGGAGCCAAATCTGTGTGGAAAGTTATCTCTACTTAGTATAAGTATTGCTGTAAGCAAAATAGTACATATTGGTAAGATTATAATGCCACATTCCAGACTCTTGGAACTGTTCTGTGTTGCTTCTGATCTGACTGTTCAGGTTGTGTTACTTGTGGAATAATTACTGTAGGCTAAAAGAAAGTGAGGGAGTAGCCACTCACAAACACACAAATGTAACTCTCTCAAATATTTTTAGCAGAGACTCTACAAATGAATGAGAACTTCTCTCTACAGAACTGAGGTGAAGAACTTCACCATGGGTCAACAGATGTCAAACCACACACAAACTGTAATTAACAAGTTGCCAGAAAAAGTAGCAAAGCATGCCTCTTTGGTTCAAGAAAGTGGTTTCTTAACCTATGAAGAGTTCCTGGGAAGAGTAGCTGAACTCAATGATATGTAAGCCTTACTTTGCTTCTTTCTCTTTTTTGTGTGTGTTTTACAGAGACCTTGTGTGCAATATATTATTATGTGCTGGCTAAGCCAGAACTGGCCCGATGGTTTTGAAATGTTCTCTTAATTGCTTTATGTTTTTGTAATGGTTGTAATTACACTCAAAACCAAAGCCTTTTCTCCTCCTTAAATTCACTTTTCTCCAGTACTCTTCCTCCAGCGTTACTCTCTCTTAAAAGTTCTCAAGAGGTGATTTAGTGTCATCTTTTTGTTAGTGTCACCTGTGTTCCTTATTGTTCTCCCTTCCACATGAAGATGCAATGCTGCTTCCTCTCTGCTTGTCAGTTTGGGTAGGAAGGAGCAATAGAAGCCTGGTAGGGACAGCAGATCTACATGAGGACGGTGGTGCCTGAGACAGAACTGTTTGTGACCATCCCTGCCACCTCTGCACACATGCAAGGCTGCTCCTCACTAGGGATGAGATGTATCTTACTGTCCCAAACCAGTGACCTAGATAATCCCAAACAAAAGGCTGCTTTTTTGTCAGATTTTTCAGAGCCTGCCTTTTGTTTGACCAGTACAATGACAGTAAAAGGAAATGAGCGAAAAAGCAGTATTGTAATTTTTAGCCTGTATTTATGGTATAAAATGAGAGTGATAAAATGAAGTGGAAACACACACACATTGAATAAGCGCTTTGTAATGTTTGCTGTTTAACTAAAATGTGAATTTTTATTCAGTTTAGAAATTATCTTGGAGAGGGTCATACTTTTGTGAATGACCTTGAAGAACATATAGCTGTCTTCTGGGTAGACACATAAGTAGATTTTGAAGAACATAACCTGATGTTTTGCCTGAGACTCCAGGCATGTATCAGTATAATTCACTCCAGAATACTCTCATTCAAGTGGTTTCTTTCTTTCCAGTGTTTACTTAAGCCTGAATGTATTCTGATTCTTGTGGAATAGACCATTGTATCTATGTTCCGTGAAAGAAAAAAATCTTAGGTCATCTCACATGTTCACCTGACTACCTCATTATTCATATATATTAACAAAAATATACCTCATCGGCATATACTGGTATTCACAGGCTTTTTTTGACATACCTGTTGAAGGAATAATCTTTTCAGATTGGAGATAAGATTGTGTGATTAGTGTAATAAACAGAGTATATTTGAATTTAAATGTCTATAAAGTACACCTGCTTGCTGAAAAGACTTGCATTTTCTGAAGTTTGCTGTGCAATTTAAAGTGAAATGGATTGTGTATTCCATGACACACTAAGAAGGTCATTACTCTATACTTTGGTGCCCCTTGGCAGTATTGCTAAAATTTCTTTTAAGGACACAGAGCAGACAGGTGAACCATAAATAATCCCCCTTGGCTGAGGCTGCTGATGTTTGCAGATCCAGCACATGGTGTTAAACTGATGTTGCTTTGTTTCAGTACTGCAAAATTGGCTTCTGGACAAGACAAACATCTGTTATTTGAAGTGCAGCCTGGGTCTGATTCTTCTGCGTTCTGGAAGGTGATCGTTAGGATAATATGTACCAAAGTAAGTGTGAACATTTTAATTTGATGGGCAGTTTGTATGTAAAGATTTGAGGACTGTCAAGTTTTACTTGTAAAATCCAACACCTGCTACGTGTGTTTTGATACAAATGATGTATTCAAAGATGCTGTTGGAGATAAGTCTAAATTCTAAGTTTCTGCAAAAAGCATGGCAACAAAAACATTTTTATAACTAAGTTTAAAGGAGTTATACCTTCCAGTGAAGCACTTACAGCTCTTTAGTTAAAAATGCAGGTGATTTGTGAGGTCAAGTAATCCAATGGTACAACAAACTGCAAACTGTAGATTTTGAAATTAGTAGTAGAAATTAATCAGGTCTTCCAGGCATTATTGGTTGAGCTAGTGTGCCTGTACATAGTCTGATCCCTTAGAAAACCAATCTGAAGGTTAAATGTTTTATTTTGTGACAAAAACTTATGAAATTTGCTCTGTCTAATGAGATTTTCCTCTCTCTATCCTGTCAGGTAAAGTCCTTTAATGATTCTGAATCCCTTGAGCAATCTTAACAGGTGGTTAAGCAAGCCAACCCTCAAACTCTGAAACCAAGTTAGTAGTTTTCTGTTTCATTAAGGCAGCCATCACTGTAAGCAATTTTAAGTTCAGATATCAAATGACTGATTAGCCTGTGCTTGGTTCTAAGTTCAGCCCAGGTTTTTGGGCATTAGGTCCCTACTCACACCTGGATCCATTTGAGTAATGACAATTGCCTTGCCCTAAAATTGTGGTGCTGCCTGTGGTGCTCCTCACACTGCAACAGCTGTGGGCAGTCCTGACTCTTGCTGAGGCAGACTGCAGCTTGTTAGTGTGGTGAAGGACACTTAGGAAGAGGACACTACTACATAACGTGAGAACTGCAGTGCTTTACAAACACTCTGAGCAATGCCAAGTTAAAATCTGATGAGTAATTGTAAACAATTCTTATATCTTAAGATAAATAAAACAAGTGGCATCGTGGAAGCTTCTAGAATCTTGAACTTATATCAGTTCACTCAACTTTATAAAGACATCACCAGTCAAGCAGCAGGAGTTCTTGCACAGAGTGATACTTCTGAAGAAGCTGCTGAGAGTTGGATGTCTCTGTCTTCGTGTCAGGCCAGCTTGTGGATGGGAAGGTATTTTGATACACTTCAGCTTCTGACCCCAGTTACAGCATAAGCATTTTGGGAGTTGTGCTTCAAACCTGAACTACAAATACCTGCTGATGAGACTTGCTTGCTCTTGGCAGCTGCAGGCTTTGTACCATCACAAACATGAACAGACACCTTCCCTTGCACCTAGGGAGCTGCAGTGCACTTGGGTGAAATCCTGAAATATGGTGCTACCATACCTTAGCTTCAGAACAACCCTTTTAGAGATCAGTTTAATATAAACATAGTGTATGTTGAATCCCGTGAATAAGGAAATGGGAGGAAACGGAATCAGCTGCAGCTGCAAATTCAAGGGGTTTGACAGTGTTTGTTTAAACGGATTTTGTTATTGTTCCACTTAAACTTTCTCTTCCTCTTACATTTCGGCATGTGAAAGTTCCCATCTGTTGTCTAGAGGTGAAACTAGAAACTCATCAGTTACGGTAATAATTTAGCTTGTAAGGCTGGAAAAATGTGAACTGTCACACTCATGTTAACTTTCTGCTTTGTTAACCGAGGAAACGCAAAAGACTGAGGTCAACACCTGCAATAACTTCAGTTCCAACTGAATGTAACAGCAAGAAGCCTGTCACACTTTCCCTGTGTGGTAGTGTTGCTGCTGCCAGTAATTCCTTAGTTTTCCTGACTAAGTTTACGGTTCTGACTCAGTTTACAGGTAGAGCTAGGTTTTACAAGAAAAGGTAGTAAATGGTAGAGTTCTCTATGTTCATCTGTGTTCTTCAGTGAAGAGCTGGCAGCCAGATATTTTAATGAAACAGCCTGTCAGCTGTTGGAATGAAAAGGGGGTCACCTGTGTTGTCACTCCACAGAACCCGCTGGTTTTTCTGTCAGTGGATTGGAGAAGTATTGTTTTAATTTCATTTCATTCCTCTAAATTGTGAACATGTTTGAGAAAGAACAGGAAAATTGCTTTCTCAAGGTTATACCAGAACACACATTTTTCTGGAAATGGTCTTTTGCTTCAAACAGGCAAACCAAACAACATAGACCCCAGATACTTATGCAAAACATCTTTATATATTGCTAAAGTCAATGAGGAAGATAAGAGGTTTCGTATGTGAGTTTCTTTTTCAGTTTTTCAGACTTGGAGACAAGGGAGATGAGCATCCTTCTTGTTTGTAAACTTCATCACTTGAGGCAGTATCAGTCATAAATAAAAACAGAGTATGCTTTGCTAATATAATGCAGTTTGGTGAGTTTGTCTTAGCCTCAAGTGACTAAGGAAAATACAGGCTGAAGTACCTTCAAGTATTCCACACCAATGAAATCTTTTGCATATTTTTCTGTGATAATCACCCATTGGCCTCAATTCTTCTCACCTTTAGACATTTTTAGCTCTGCGAAGTTAGCCTTTACTATTTAAAAATAGCAAGTATTATCTGTTTAATTCTTAACTTTTTCCCCTAGAATAATACCCCATTTCTCTGCAACATCCACTTCCTATTCAGAGCATTCAAAATATGCCTAAGTAGTTTATGTTTTCTGATAATGAAGAGATAAGTATTTCCTTAGTCTGTCACTCCTTTTCTTCAGGAACTTAGTCCTGTGACTAAAGCTGACTTTGCAAAAACTTTATAAATAGACCTTGTATAATTGCTTGTATAGACATGAGCAAATCTGAAAAATTCAAGTGCTCTTAAAGGTTAGTACTCAGAATTGCATGGGGGAAGAAAATGAGAGGGAACAGGTCTAAAGAACACAGTGAGCAGGCTTCTTGGAAACTGTTGTCCTCATTGTATGCAAATTACCATCTGTAAAAAAAATCTGTAATTTCGAAGTTATTTCTCCAAAAGTAAATTGAAAAGGAAACCCCAAGGACTTACTGAAAGATAAAGGCATGTTGACTGCTGTTCAGTAGCTGGCTATTCTGTACAGTTCAAAAATGAATCTGTATTTGACAAGCTCCCTTAGATGCCTAAGCAAAAACGGTCTGGTCAGTAGTCATTAAGGTGGAGTGACTCCTGAAATGCCTTTTTTTTCTAGAATTCTCTCAGGTCAGAACAGGTGTTCCCAAATCATGGTTTTTGGAAAACCCAGGCATTTTAGAGCACTTCCTCGGTTGTTTTGGAAGTGAGCTGTGACTACAAAATTGTCAACTTTACATGTCTGGTTAGGCCAGTGACAGCTGACGAGTCTCTGCACCTTTCCACCCTTGAGAAGTCGTGATGGTGCAAGTATTTGAGATACTCTTGTTAAGAGCATTAGATACAGATATCTGTTATTTGGGAAAAAGATACAAAATGTCAACGTCTGTCTTGGGTAGTGAGATAATTTTTAAATTTCCCCACCAACAGAAACACCTGGGAGTTTAACTGGAAAAGCTGTGGTAACAGTCATCTTGAGAGTCTGATAAGTAATTTGAGGAGCAATCATATGGAGCATATTGCAAGCTAAAATCAGCCTTTTCAATCTAATGAGCAGTTCAGCTCCTGGCATTTTGATGCCATGTGAAATGAGTGAACGTGCATTGTGGTAGTGATCCTCTTGACATGCAGGTTTTTGTCTAGGATATAAACCAGCACACAGAAATTTGGCAAAGTTCATTATGAACTAGTTCAGCCTGATGTACAGTGACAGGAAGGCAGGTTCTTCTCCTGCCTTTAATGTAAACTGTTTCTGTTCTTCTGCTCAGTCATGTGAAGCAGTTACAACTCCTTGCACTTCCTTGTTGATATGAAAAGGGTCTTACAGAACCCTTGGCAACACCAAAAGCACCTGACAAATACTGACACAAAAAATAAATGCACATTCTGGTTTAGTTTAGTTCCCTGCTGACATAGGCTGGGATGACATAAGTAGTCCATTCACAGATTAAAAGCACAGGTGTTTCTTTCATTATTATGAAAAATGTAGTAACTGGTGTAGTTACTGGGGCATAAATATCAAACATCTGGAAGAAAACAGTGTCTTCTTTTCTGCAGGGTTAAACAGCTGACAGATGAAGAGGAATGTTGCATCTGCATGGATGGGCGTGCTGATTTAATCCTGCCATGTGCTCACAGTTTCTGCCAGAAATGCATTGATAAATGGTAATATAGATCAAAGGATATTATTTTATAGTATGCATGTTTCAGTTTGGTTTGACAGATTCTATGGTTGCCATATAATTTAATGTCTAAAGATATTTCCAAGCTAATGTACATATGATACATAACAAGCTTGAGTAAAATCAGGCTGAAGCAGAAGGAAAGCAGAAAATTTTGTAAAAAAGAGATGTGAAAGTGCTCTTCAGCATTTGTTTTGTAGTTTCTTAAATCTTTTTATTCTTCTAAAATTAAATTGTTAGTCTTGCTCAGAAACTTGAGGAGATGGTATACGCAGATGCTGGCAATGTTATGCTTCAAAATATCTCATTTAAGGCTTGTTAAGACTGTGCAAATATGAAGGCAAGTTGGACTGTCTGTCACTAACTTGGGAAATAACTATCAGAGGGATTTTTTTCCATATGTTATGCTTTCACTGCAAATAAATAGCATACAATTTACTGATTTAAATATATCACTCTTCCAGAAAGATACTTCTCAATGGAAGCACCTTCAAATTTACATATATAACGTGTAGCTTACAATGTTCAGCTTCACAGGAAATTGAACACCTTTTCAGCTTCTGCATCTCTGATACACCAGTTCTTGGAAAAGTGGGAGAGAAAAATTCCTTTGTGGAGGAACACAGCTCTTGTCTGACCATGCAGGCATTCAAGGATTAGGGAAGTGTCCTGGCAGTTTGGCATTAGGGGACACAGACATGCTCTGCTAAAAAAGAGGGCTTTTGACTAGTTAATGCAAATGGGTTACACATAATTTTTGCATAAGAATTTGTTTTGTAGCTTTTTGAAAGACTTACCAAGGAAGTTACTCTTGTAACAAAAACCAGGCTTCCATAAGGAGAAAACAGTAAAAAAATCACTGGATCTCAGAATACAGCAAGTCATTTCTCTCTTTTGGGAAAATATCCTAACATCTATCAGCAAGACAGGGCTTAGTTTAGTGACTGTGCTGGAGAGTGGATTATATCCTGCTTTGGCTGATGAATCAGCTGAACTCCTCACTAAGTTCCAGTTACACTATACTTTCTTTTGGTCTGTAATTTTTAAGGTTGATCTCCTCTTAATTTAGGCATAACAGAGGCTCCCAGCTGAAACATAAGTGTTTGGGACCCCCAAGATGGTGGAGGGGGTTGGGACTCTGAGGGACCAGTTCTAAACTTCTGTGGGCTGCATGACCCAGGAAAAGGCTCCTTCTTCTCTTTATCTAGGAAGCCTAAGGGGATTGGTTTCTAAGGACCTCAGCTGAATTCCTGAAGATAGGAACAATTAATTTAGACAGTGAATTTCCATTTAAACTTTCTGGCCAGGTAGCCAGATGCATCCTGTCTGACCTGAGCAAACGATTAGGAGGAACATGATTCAAAATTTTCACTCAAAGAATGAAAATTTTTCAGAAGTCCATTTTTCGGAAGCTCCATTCAGAAGTCTTCCTCACAAAGAAATAAGTTTCTAAACAAACAAAAAGATAGGTGGCCTAATCCAGTTAATGTGATCATTCTTGAAGTTCTCACTGGATTGGTTTTTGTTTCGGTTTTGTCTGTTTGGGGGCTTTTTTGGCTTTTTCTGGCCAGCCAGAGACCATCAGTGAAAACCACTCATTTCTGTGCCTTCCTGACAGGAGTGACCGCCACAGAAACTGCCCTGTGTGCCGCCGGCAGGTGACTGGGACAGGAGATTCCTGGGTGGTGTCAGAGGCCCCTACAGAAGATGACATTGCCACTTACATCCTTAACATGGTGGATGAGGCGGGCCAGCCCCACAGACCCTGACCCTGCCCACCAGGCTGATCATGGCAGAACCACTTGAAGTTTTTGTTTCCCGGAGCGTCTGGTCTTACCTCTCCCTGCCGTTCTTCCACAGTTTGTCCTTTCCTTCTCCTCTTGGCTGCTGTGAGTCTGTGCTGCTCTCCTACAGCACAGGGTATCTGAGCAAGTCTCTGTGTGTGCAGTCTTCACTATTAAACTGTTCTTTCAGCAAACTCTGATCATTAACACAGTTTACTGTGACAACAGGGTTTGATATTAACAGTTCAACTACTCGATGAAGCAACTTGGAACAGCACAACTACAACTGCAAACTGACCATCACAGTGTACTGCTACAGAGATGAACCATGGCAGATGGCTTGATCTCACAGTTCCTACCCTTAAAAGCAGTCCCTTATTCACAAGTAATGTGAATAAAGATAATGAGTTAGCACTAGTGGTTATTAATTTGAAATTTTACTGTTGAAACTTGAAGATGTCCCACTGCCTGTTCTTAAGTAGGAAGTTATTGCTGCTCTTAGTGTTTACAGGTACTTAATCTGATCTGTTATGACTTTTAGTATTATTTTGAATCTGTTTTGGAGAGTGTAGGCAGGTCTGTAAATGTATCTGTGCACTTCCCCTTTTTCTTCTAACAAGACTTATCTCTTAGAATATTTTTTTAAATATTATATTTAGCATAGTCTTATTAGCTTGGAAACATTAAACAGTTTTGTACACAATCCTAAAAGCAGTGAATCAGCTTCTCAGTAGTTTTTGATAAAGAACAGCTAAAATTATTTCTAAAGTTTGGGCATATCTGAATACAATACCTTTATTTGAATTAGCACTTAAAGTGTAGTTTTGTCTGATGCTGTGGTTTTACCTGCTCCTCTTGCGTTTTTCAAGTGATGAGATCAGAGTTAAAAGGTATACGAAGAGTTACAAATTATAATCTAAGTAAGGGTGCTCTACTTTATATCTACAAGTGCAATATGCTTTTATGTAGCAGAGGCAAACTTCTTTAACAATAATGTGGCTTGGAGCGAGATTCGCATGTGACAGCTTGGAACAGGGATATCACAACTGGAGTGCAACAGTATTTTGTGTCTAGCAGAATAAAGTCTTGAAAGAGCAGAGTTTAGACAGACTAAAATTGTTAGTATTCAGGAAACCCATCTTAAGTCTCTTGTGCATGAATAGTGTTATGGAAATGAATGGCTACTGTAGAGAATTTTTATATATATATATATATATATATAAACAAATATTACTTTTTCTCACTTAGTAACCTCAAATTAAAATATTCAAGTGTAGCATTTGAGGGAATATCAGCATAAATCTTGCTTACTGTGAGACTGCATTTTTTCTTACCATACCTGTTAAAATCCCATGATGCCATAAGGCATAAGTCCTTTTGTCACAGACAGGTTCTGAACTAAAAGGCATGTGCACATGTAGATAAGCACATTTAGGTTGTTTTTCTTAATTGGCTGCAAAATAACTTAATTATGTCAATTTGTTAAAGAATGTGCACAGCATATGGCACCCATTTGAGCTTGGCTTATGACACCATTGTCAAATTTATCATAGGTTTTAAGACAGAGAAGCAATGTACCCTTCATGTGTCCATCACCTGAGAGCCAGTATGGCTTAGTGTGTAAATCTGTATTTAGCTATGGAAAAGTCCTTTTAGGAGTGTATATAGCTGAGAACTCCTTTTCTAAATTTTTTTTTTCCTTTCTTAAGCCATTGATAGCAATGAGATACTCTTCAGTGTTGGAGTGTTCTGTTGCATAAAGGCATTTATTGTTTGGGCTGGGAATTGTTACTGGCCCAGGATTTCCCACTAAAACATGTGCAGATATTCCTAATCATGCACCAGTTTGTTTTCTTTTTGCTTTTTGAGCTTGCATTAGTCCATGTTTAGGACTTTCAAATAACCTGGGAATTTTTACTGGCCCAGGATTTCCCACTAAAACATGTGCAGATATTCCTAATCATGCACCAGTTTGTTTTCTTTTTGCTTTTTGAGCTTGCATTAGTCCATGTTTAGGACTTTCAAATAACCTTGGAATTTTTTAAACTTTTTATATCACCGGAACAGAAAGAACATCTAAATGAAAGTTTCAAGCTAACTTTATTTTTCAAGTACTTCAAGAATTATACTTCTGAACTGAGATTTTGTAAGTTGACATTCTGCTGAGAACTTACATGAACTTCTTAAAATGTAATTTTATACTGATGCAAACAGGTTGTTAATTGCAGCATAATGACAATTACAATATAAACTAATGAAAAAAAATATTTAAATAGTGAAAAAGTAAACTTTGTATTCTGTACAGCTTTTTTAAATTAAGCTGCTGTAATTCACACTGCTGTGATGTAGATACTGTAATGTGTGCCTTGTAAAATATATGTACTGTATGTTATATGAAGAAATAGATACTTTAACACTGAAAAACTAGTAATTTGGTACTGGTTGGTATTACTTAGTCTGAAGTGCAACGTTTAGCAAACAATTTTGGAAAAGGAATCCATTGGCATGGACATGGCAATGAGTTCCAGAAGCTAGACCTTGAAAATGTGAATTATTGCAAATAGATGTTGGTGGGGGGCATTAGAACAAATTAACTTTCTTGTGTTAAATGAACATTTCTTATAGGTTTAATGTGAAATTATAACTTAAACATTAAAGATGGTATTAATAGCTAAGAACATTCCATTATATTAAACTTTGTGTATGAATTGTGCAATAAAGTTACTTTGGAGGAAATGTCAGAGTTCTTTTAAGCTTAAGGAATCTCTTGGCTTTAGTACCACAGAAGTCTGAAAACGGAGTTTTGATCCAAATACAATTGCATGGTACAGGTGGTGTGGTTAAAAGTGTGGCACTGAGAGTCAGAGCTCTCTTAAACTTTGAAGGGTGGTTATCAACAAGGTACGTCAATGCAGCTCTGAAAAAAAAAAAACAAAAAAAAACCAAAAACCAAAACTGACTCTGATTTGACCTCTTCCAGGTAGACAAACAAATTGGAACCTTCTGCAGTGATGGAAAAAATGAAGCAACTCTAATTCTTAGAGGACAGTATTGAGGAGCAGGTTTGTTCGGGGAAAGGATGTTTATTTTCGGAGAAGTGTGATACACTTCTTCCCCAAGTTATTTCATCATGTTTCTGGTGGTATTAAAGTTTAAGAATGGTAAGGTTTAGAATATTTTTTTCTTAATTTTTCCACCTTTTAAGTAAGAACTGAAATATGTAATTAATGTAACTGTTTCCTCTGTCTACTTGGCTTCTCTGTTTGGATCTTTTGAAGCCAAGGCAGAAGTAGGAGAGGAATTCATTAACAGATCAGGAAATTAGAGTGGATAAAATGACCAGTTGACAGGCACAGCAGGAGGTAGGTGTACCAGAGCAATTAGCAAACCTTTCTATTTACTAGGTTTCAAGGTTAGGCACCATATCAATGTGATGGCCATGGTTCTTTTTTTCGTGGGAAATGGTATGTTTACCTTCCTTACCTTTCCCTTAAAGAAAATTCTATACATAATTAGAAAGATTTTCTAAACCATACTCTTTCCAGTTCTGGAAACCAGGGCAACCACTGAGATCTCTGTGTTACAGGTTTGAACTGAGCTTTCAATCCTACCCCTGTAGAGCTGTATGTGCCAAATGCATTATTTTTGGAAGGAACATATTGGCTGTGGTTCTTTGTGCTTTGCATCCAGCTAGATCCTGAATGAACAGCCCCCTCAGGAAGCCCTAAGGATGTTTAAGTAGGAGCTGTATGTTAACCTGACTAGCCTTAATCCTTACACTGCATATACATAATGCTTTAATTTTGTATTTACACACACTCTGTAATGGAAGTAGAATGACAGTAAGTATTTTCTTTGGGCTTTTGTTGTTAAGTCATCCTTGAAGATAACTTGCCAGAGGTTTTATCCTCACCTGTTTTAAGTGGGTGAACAGAATTCTGCTTTATGAGTGTGTCTTAAACATCAGTCATTTCAAAACTGATTTTTTTTTAACTGTCATTTCTTCAGATGCTTGATTCCAAGGCCTAGGATTTATCATACAGCAATATTCTTAAAGGACTGAAAACTTTTCCTGCTGGGATGTGTCACTGGATTTAGCTTGGATGGGGCTGTGTGCTTTTCCAGTGACTACAGTATGTGATCACCAGGTAACGTTTTGCTTTGAGCCAGCCAGTGTTAGATCCGTGAGGGATGGGATAGCACATTCTGCTTTTCTGTCTGAGCTGCCAAGATGTTCATTAGCAGATCTTTACTTACCGTACCAACCCATCAAAATTCAAGTAGTAAACACTGGGCATGGGGTCTGTAGGCCTAATATTAAAAAGAATTACCAGTTTTTTGAACTTGGATAGAACTTTGCACAGTGTGTGTCTGCTGGAATGAAGAATACGATCCAATGGGTGATTAAATGAGCAAAACAGTCTGTGCTTCCATGCTGATGTGGTTCTGACCCATTTTAACAGCTCTTCAAAAGCTACTTTTTATGTGAGACAGTCTCTGTCAGTCATGGTGAATGATTAATGAAGTAGTGGTGTTGGTGTCTCACAATTATATACTGGGCTGTTTAACAGTGGTGTTCAGTGCTTTGAGAGGCACTGTGGGGGAGAAATGCACGTTTCTCAGTTACAGATTAACCTCTACTTGTGTGCTTCACCAGTGCTGCTCATGTACAGAAATAAAGTTTATGTACTGAAAGGGATGATGTTTTAATCTTCGTCTAAAAATCTTGACTCCCTTTCTTAACTGAAGTGTTCTGTGTAAAGCTTTTCCTCAAAAGTCATGGTTACTGTAGCAGGATATCTGTGTTGCTACTATTTATTTAAATTTGTCACTTGTGGCTTCTTAGTTGGGTTTTGTCAGGTAAATCTGTTGTGCGTGCTCCGGAAATCACAGTACACCTTGAACTGTTTCTGCCCTGAGGGTTAGGGCTGCTTTCCTGCTCCCAGGTTGGGTGTCTTGACTCTCAGCTCAATATCCACATGAGGCTCCAGGATCAGCAAGAGCTGCTGTGTGCCCTGCCCTGGTGCCCAGCTTGGATGAGCAGGCAAGCAGGGTGGGCACCAAGAGATGGTGGGGGCAGCAATGCAATTTCACTTTCAGAACTTTACACCAGCTCTGAATGGTTGGTTTGCTTTAGCACTGAATTGTTTTAAGCCAGATAAGCCTTTAGCTCCTTCTCCTAAATAGTGCTCACTGTCTTCTCTATCTCCACTTGGGTTTTTTCCATTTTCATGCTTTATTTAGGTTTAGTCAATTTAATTGCACATGGTTTTAGTTCTCCTTAAATGTGGAGATTGGGAGGAGCTATAGTTTTTATGAGAGATATACACACAAAATCCATAACCGTGTTCTTTTGCAATTCATTCATTAGTGTAATGTTTAATGCTTCCACAAGAGGCAAAAGATAAACATCATGTAACCCAGTCACAGAAAGAAAAAGCAGTTTTTACAGACACCTTTTCAGACTCAGATTTTAACTAGGCAAAGAGAACAGAAATGTTTAGCCACACATAAAGAAAAATGATATGAGACAATAAGGTGGCTCTGGGCTGTGAAAAAAAAAGTATTCTCTAGTAGCAGAGCAAATGCCTTAAGTTTGCTAAAGTAACAGAACAGAAAAGAATTGTTCAGGTAGATAGGTTGTAAACATCAAATAACCATAATTACCCATTTCAGGTTGAAAGTATAAAATGTGCTCATGACCACTTACGTGTTACTCTGGTTATTGTTGGAATCCCAGTTACTGTCCATTCACTGAATATGCAAATCCAGTTTTCTTTTTTTTTCACTAACAGCTACAGACCTACTAGAACCTGAGGTAAGGAAAGCTGAAAAGGTATTAAAAATATACACAAATTTGGTGTAATTTTAAGGAAACTAAAAAAGACGTAAGTGACAACAAAAGCAGCACTAATACCAATCTTCAGGTGAAACAACCCAAGTAAAGCAATGTTTCTCAGATAGAAATACTTAAAATTGAAATTCTTCATACCAAGCATGTTGCTTATTTAGCCTGGATACAGATGTTTTTCCCAAATAATGTTATGTTGGTAACAGTTTATTAGGAAGTTGTACTGATGAAAACAAGACCATATGCATTTGATGCAGCTGAACAGCTTAAACCACTTTCTCAGACTTCATCTAAAGCAAATTACACCATTTGCTGAAGACTGAGACTGCATTCTGTGGGCTGCTGAAGTTCCTAACACTAAGGCTGACAGGGGCTGCTGACTGAGAACTTGGGACAATTTTATACAGCTGGGCAGCATAATGTGGTTTCACATTATTTTTAGGGGTACAAGGAATACAAAATCTGGCACATTGCAGACATTAGGCTGGGGCACTGAAGAGCTGAAGTTGTATTCCCACCACCTGTCTGCAGCCCTGGTTTTGGATTAAAAGCCTCTGCAGTCACTGCAGCTCTGTCTGCATGACACTGGCTAACTGTGATGGTGAGTGGAAGGCCAGAACTCTCCCTCTTGTGCCTTGGACTCTTAAGTCCAGGCTGCTTACTGATATCTTTAGGTTTATCTCTCTCTCGGGGGGTTCTTGCAAGGCTGCAGAGCTATAGAAGGTCATAAGGAATTCCTCCTTCCCCTACTTTAGTGCCATTTCCTTGCAATCTCCATTCAGGACAGCAGAACATTAAAAAGGTGTCCTGGTAGGTATCTCTTGGAACTGCCACAGCCCAAGGAGAGAGTCTTCAATGCCTCTATACATTTATGCCATTAATGGATCTTTTGGTACTGGTGGTGTCACTACTGCCACTTCTGGCTGCATTTGCAAGGGCAAGTGAGACCTGAAGAGCTCTTGAAAGGAAGGCTGTAGGTGCCCAAGCTCCAGAAGGGCCAGGCCTAGGAAATACAAGTGGCACAAGACATCTGATTGAGCACAACGTGCAGGGTTCAAGATCAGGTGAGCCTTGATGGGCAATATCAGTTATTGGCTTTTTATGCATTAATGCTGAATGCCAGTTTGAATAAACCCAGTGTCCTTATGCAGGATATTAGAGAGCTAGGGGTGTAACCCTGGGCTCAGATCCTGCCTCAGGGACTGCTGGCATTTGAATTGAGTTGCTCTGCTGCACTTACAGGCTTCCACACCCTCTCCTGCCCCAGCCTCGAGGCTTTTTTGGTGTGAAACTCTGTGCAGCTTCTACAATACATAGGCGCCATCACGTTATTACCTTTAACCCTTTCTAAAGGAGTAGTACTGTATCATAAAGCTGATGAAATAGAAAAAGATTGAAAGTGATGAATACTCCAGTAGATGTATTTTACTAACCACCTCCTCATACATACATAGTTTAACATAACATACCATGATTTGAAGTGACAGATTTCAAGTGGGCTGGTTTCTATATAAATAGACAGCTTGACTTCCCATTCAGCTGTAGTCGACTAAAATACAGACTAAAACAAATGTGTAAAAATATGTCAGGACCAGAACTAGGTCTGGCATTTCTACCACTGATTCATAAGAACACTTCCCTTTTTCAAGTAAAAAATTTCTGTTTACATGCAACCAGAATTATCTGCATAAATTTCTAAGTAATTTGAATGGGCATATCCACATATTCCCATTACAAAGCAATAAAAAAAGTGTTCTCAACTTTCAAGGCAAAATTTTCATTATATAATTAGACTCATTACAATGTATAATAGTGATTTTGACACCATGTTTTCCACTTGCTAGATTAAAAAGCATTCATCTGCTGTTCTTCACTGATATCCTACATAACAACAGGAATTAATTAGTCATTGAACAAGATTACCAGATGTTAGTTTTTCTTGTTTTCCAATATAACTGCTGAAATACTGAGTTAAAAACTGTGTCAGAACACCTTCCAGAATGAAAGAGTAGCCTCAAAATTCTGCACCCCACAAAAACTGCTAATGAATAAAGGGTTAAACTTGAAAGTGTTAAAAGCCATGGCTGGTACTGAGACTTGCAGGACCAACCCAGGTGGGTGTGTGCTGTCAGCATCTGCGGGATCCTCAGGTGCACAGCACAGCTGCACTACAGATATTCTCTCTGGTTTCCCAGGCTATACTGCAAGGCACAGTTAAGCCAGTAAGAAACAAATAGTACATGATTCTGAGTTTGCATGTAATATTTACAGCAATCGTAAAAAGCCTAATGTTTGTAGAAATGGAAATCTTTGCAACAAGAATAATGCAGTAACAGGTGACGGCAAACACTTTACCTTCCACAGATACTCCCTTTGTGTCTGTACTGTTCAGTTATGTCTCTGTAGCATCAAATACAGATGATTTAATTAGCATCTTATCCTGCTTAAGAGGTATTCTGGTATCTCTGAGTTTGTAATTACTTGGACAGAGTAGAAATATCTTCTGTTCTCATGGCATCAGCCAGGAAGCTGAGTTCATTGCACAGTGTCTCATACCTGAAGGCCATCCGGATCTGGGCAACATTTGTCTTTCGAATGTCATTTCCCTCAGGCCCTTCCTTGCAATAATTCACCCCTAAGAATTTCTGCTTTTCCTGTGAATGGGATTAAAATTGAAAAGGAAGAAGTCAGTTCAACTGCTCTGACTTATTGCAGAAATAAATGTTAGTTGAATGAGTCCAGTACAAGTGAAAAGAGCAGTTTCAACCAGCTGGCCATTGAACTCTTCCTCAGAGTCTTAACCAGTTTAGGAGATTTTAAGGCCAAAGTTTATCCATGTAATCACTCAAAAGTGCACTCAGTGTGGCTTGCTAAAACCCTCTGTGTTAGTTTTGTGCCTTCGCTGCCACATCCTGCATGTGAGGTGGCAAAAAGAGGTTTAGGTCTCTTTTATTGGTTAAATGTTGCACAAGAGGAAAATGAGTAGTTGCCAGCAGGGAATATTGGAAGAAACAACAGAATATACTCATGGAACCCCTTCAAATACCAGATCCTTCAGAGAAATGTTCAAAAGTGACATAGAAGAGAGAATGCTCTGAAGTAAGTCTTAGAGAAAGCCTTGGCTGTATAGAACTTTAAAGCCAAAAGGGAATTTAATCTAATCTGACTCCCTGTCTAAACCAGAATATTTTCTGTAGTATTCCCTTTTAAGCAAAAACATGTCTTGCTTATGACAGGCAGTTTGTTTTTACTTAATGCTAAGACATGATGTAGAAAATCACTGGCAGAAGGATATCACCCAAGTAATTAAAAGTTTGTAGAAGGAGAACTGAGTATAAACAGGCATCTGGTCTCTCCACGTATTTTGAGAATTCCAAAACAAAGCTAATGGGGAAAAGTAATGTTAGTACTTTACTTGTAAGACTGCATAGCAGATAGTTTGTGACTATTTCTGGAAAAGAGGACAGGGATGTACACAAATACATCACTAAGCACTTGCTATTCAGTGTTCAGACTATTGACTTCTGGGTTCCTACTTGCCCTAATATTCAAAGAGGAGTTTTCCAGCCATACTTACCTTATCTGACAATCCGCTCTGTAGAACGCTGTTTCTTGCTATTTCACACAAGTCACACGTACTTAGTTTCCACACCTGAGCTGCAATAGCATATTCTTCCATGAGAGCTTCCTGCAGCACCAAAATACATTTAATATTAAATTATGTGTAAATAAGATATAAATGGGGATATGCACTCATTACTAATTAAGGATTTTATACATGCTCTTTAGACAGCTGTGAAAAATTAGAAGCTTGAAACTTTAAAATCGCAACTACTATGAAAAGAATTGTTCATTTCAAAATTCTCAAGGACTACTGGTTAATAATTAATAGGCACGGGGTATCCAGTTAGCTTAGTCTATGAAATTGCAGCCTGCAGTCCAGATCCTTGGATGCATTTCTTAGGCAATTCCAAAGGAGCCCTGAGGGTATACAAACACCCTGGAGCGCCCAGTTGTAAAGCCTGAGTGATTTTGCACGTGGACAGGTAGCATGGCAATTTCTCGCTCCGGCCCTCCCGCCTTAGGCGGGAGGGTGTAGCCCCAGCGGGCTGTCCCAGGACCTTGCACACTCAGTGTGACTACATCATACCCCAGCCAGCTGCAGCTCCATGTCCCAGGCCAGCAGCCAGCCCGGGGCAGGGCTAGCAGGGCTCAGCTTGTCCTGGGACACTGAGCTGAGCAATGGATGGGCCCCTCTGGGCACAGCATGGCTCAAATTGGTGCCAGCCACAAACAAGGGCATCACAGCCAGTGACCAGGCACTCCTGTCCTGCCAAGCCACCCAAGGGCAGAAATCTGTTTCAGCTCACTGAGCAAGCAGCTCTTATGTCATCTTGAGATTCCACACCATGTTTTTGTAATGTACTTCCCCAGACTTATTAGAGTAAGGAAACTGGACTTTCCTGGCACTCTAGAGGATTGTTTATGAAGGCTCAAACCTCCCTTCAGCCTCATCCTTCATTTTATACTTCAACAGCCAACACTGGAGAGGCAAGAGTACAAAAGAAACATAATTAGGAAATCAGACATTTCCTTCTGAAGCCTAACAGTGAGTAGTGGACAGAGAATGAGGAGCGAGAATGAATGAAGTGACTGAAAGACATGACATTATGTCCTAAGCAATGAAATAAAACAGCTTTCAGGTCATTCTGGACCCATGTGGTGCTGTTGCTAAATTCAAAGCCGGTGCTTTATGCACTTCCTACCTTTGTGTAGTGAAACTGCATAGGATCATCTGTGGAGAGGGAGACGTGCAGTCCCTTGTGGAGAAATTCCCGTAGCGGATTTTTGGAGTACTCCAGGAATAGGCTGTTGTTACTAAGTGGGGACATAGCAATGGGTATTTGTGCAAGATAATACAGATACTGGAGGACAGGACTCTGAAAAACAAAACACAGTCAGCATTTAATGGTGCCATGGGATAATGAAAAAGAGAAGTATTTCCCTTGGATAAAATGGAAACGGGGAAGATGAAGATCAAAAAACTTACATTGACATCAAACCATGACTTCTCCAGGAAACATTTAAAAGTCTGAATTTTAAAACTTACTGACCTTTATAAAAATAATT
The DNA here is from genome assembly GCA_013400495.1 of Nicator chloris. NCBI lineage: Eukaryota > Metazoa > Chordata > Aves > Passeriformes > Pycnonotidae > Nicator > Nicator chloris. The sequence goes on from WAAE01008981.1 coordinate 67,527, forward strand.
TCTGTTCTTAAATATAGGTGTAATTTTTTAAAAATACGGTGCCTAATATTACTGTAGATTAGTAAGTATATATATGGCCATTATGGGCACTGCATTTGGTATCACCTGCATACCTTCCCCCAAAACCTGAAAGTCACAGAAAACAGATAGGTAAGAACTGCTAAGCAATTTTTTATTTCCAAAGCTGCAGTCCAGTAGATAAATTTTAGGAGCAAAAGAAGTTTTAATTTATAAGAAGTCATGTGTTGCTGTTGTACGTAATATAAATAATCTGTGATCACGTCACCTTTATTACTGTTTTGTCTTACCCAACCTATGAACCTAACAAGTGCCTTTATTACCGTTACTATTATTAGTACCTGCTATGCCATCTTACCACACCAGGCCATACAGGAGAGAGGGAAGAGGAGAATGCTTGGTGAAACACGGCTTTAGTGCTACTCTGTCTGGGTCTAATTTTATGAATTTCTATTCATGAGCATAGTATCAGACATGTTTTTTGTACTTTTTTTCTTTGTTCTTGGTTATGTTGAAAAATACAGAGAATTTTCCAGCGTTAACCAGAAAAAAAATCATTTATAAAGGGAACTCCTGAAAAATTACAGTAAACTCAGTCCAAGTCTGCCACCCACTGACCAATTATTTTAATTATGAAACAGTGCCCTGAGAATGGGCTGACTGATGGTTTTCATTAACTAATGTGCCAGGAATTTTAGCGTTTGTTCTGTCATAAAACATTTGTTCTATCTAAAATATTGTTGTGTCAAAGAGCAGTGTTGAATTACTTGATTAAAATAATCAAATCCTTAAAGAACTTCTCAATGAACCCTGAAGTACCCTGAAGAAATGCCAATCAGAGAAAATTACCTTTGTCCCCAAAGAGAAAAAATGAGAGCTTTAATAATAAGTTCTTCCAGGACTAAACCACAAAGAGTAGCAAGTCCAAAGTTTTAAGTTTTGTTCATGTAATTTTAACTCTGCTTAGAGTAACCAAAAACAGGTGCTGCCAAGTCTTTGACTTATCTGAACAGTCCATATTCCTTCCCTGTGAAGACAAAGCTGTCTTTTTGTAGCTTAAGAACAGGAAGTTCAGTTGAGCTTATTTATTTCATTGAATCATGAAATAGTTTGGTTTGTGAAGGACCTTAGAGATCATTTGGTTCCAACCCCCAGCAATGGGCAGGGACATCTCCCACTAGACCAGGTGGCTCGAAGCCCCATCCCACCTGGCCTTGAACACTTCCAGGGATGGGGCATCCACAGCTTCTGGGCAACCTGTGCCAGGGCTTCACCATCCTCACAGTGAAGAATTTCTTCCCAATATCTAATCTAAACCTACCCTCTTTGAACCTAATTTAAACCTCCCCCTTGTTCTGTCCCTTGCAAGAAGTCCCTCTCCAGCTCTCTTGTAACCCCCATTTAGCTACTGGAAGGTGCTGGAAGGGGTGCTATCCCTGGAGCCTTCACTTTTCCAGGCTGCACAACCCCAATGCTATCAGCCTTTACTCACAGGAGAGGCACTCCAGCTCTCTGAGCATCTTCATGGCCTCCTCTGGACTCCCTCCAACAGGTCCACATGTTTTGGTGTTGAGGGGGTCTGGGTGGAGTTTCTGACCAAACTGAAGAGTTACTTTTGCCTTGCTAAGAAGGTGAATTAATGGGGCAGCACAAATTAATTTTGGGCTGCCCAGAAAAATGTCAATTTGGTGCCTTCTGTTTGAACTGGTGATGGATGTCTGAGGACACTGATTAGTTTAGGAGCAACCAAGCAATACCTTCTTCAGGAGCAATCCATGAGAGATGTTGTCTGCTGTCAGAAAGGCAGAAACAAGGTGTGTTATAGACCCAGCTTCTCCACAGTGAGGTCGAAACAGGAAAGTGCACATGCCTCTTTCCCTGAAGAGATTAAAAGCAAATTTCACTTAAAGCACTGTTCTTTATCTATTTGGTATATAACTGCCAGTAATATGTGAATTTATAAAGAAGAAAATTAAGTTACACATTCTCATACAGTTTGATGTGACATCTACCCAGGCCTACCTGGCAGGTCCCTCTACCAAGCCCCTTCTACCGCCAGACATATTTGTGTCTTCTTTCCTTCCCCAGTTACATCTCATTTAGCAATTGTCTACCCACTGGGTGAACAGCTACTGAATGGATTTCAGTGGAGTGAACTCACATTGGAAAATTTAGTAAAAAACCCATGCAATCTGTGGCTGCAAAATTCCTGGTTCAAAATGAGGGAAGAAGGGGAAGCACATTGCCAAGAGTTAGCTAACAGTACCTAGTGTGAACAGAGCCTGCCATCTCAGCAGGTTAAGTGTAGCATAAAACCACACCCTCAGAAGCAGAGATGATCTAGGAATGTTAGTTATTACACCAGAGTTCCACTGTAATTTCTAGAATTATGTAATCATCTGCATTAAAAGTGATGCTGGGTTTGAGGTTATAATAGTGGACCCTCTTATTCAGTGCAGGCAAATGTCCCACAAGTATTGGGAGATGTTTAAAACACAATTTCTACAAGGAGTGCTAGAATATAAGGCAATTCTAGGGTGGAAGTTAGTAACTCCTGCTGGGAGGATGTAATCCATCCTTGCTAATATTACCAAAAATATAAAACAGTCTTGGCTGTGTTGACTCAAGCACTCAGATTAACACGGTGAGCAGTTTGTGACTCATTGGTGTATTCTGTCAGTATCTTAGCTGTAAAGAATATTTAGTGATTATCTGGGGACATTTTAATACAGTAGTCAAAATGATCTTGAGGTGAAAAAGAAACGCATTACTTCTCGCAGAATCTGTCTTTGGAACAGAAAAAGCATATAGACTACAGAGAATGCAAAGGAAGTCAGGAGAAAGGAATGACAGCTATCTGCTGTAGTATGTCCTTTCAATTACAGAATTAAAACTAACAACTACGCCTGATTGTTGCACATACAAGGTAATTTAAGGTGGGCAATTGTGTTATGAGTTTTGGTCAAATAGGATGATAAAGAAATGCTTGAAGTAGCAGTGGGAGAGAAGAAATAACATTTTGAATGCTAACTTGGATAAAACTTTAAAATGACGAATCTGTGCAACTTCTGTAAGAAAATCCCAAAATATTTTCTAAATAACTAAAATAACCTAAATAAGTAAATGAAATGAACCAAATCCTTTCTGGGTAAGTGATGACACTCTCCTATCAGTGGATAACCTCACTGTGCCGCAGCTGGAGTCAGTTGTGCAGGTCACTCTATGAGTCAGCTGCAAACTTAGCAACATAACCTCACGTTGAGTTTCAGGCTTTCCTGAGCCTGATGTGAAAATCTGCTCTGACAGTCTGATGTCACATAACACCCTGCATTACTTGCCCAGATGTTGGTCTCAAAAGTAATAAAAGTGAGTGAGTCAAGAAGACTGCTAAAGGAAATTAGCTGGATGTGCAGTTTGTAATTGTGTCCTACTTGGTCTGTCTCTGAACGCAGCAGCCCCTAAGGCAGTGTATCACAATATTACTTTGTGTCTCTTAAATTCCCAGGAGATAGCCAGGTACCAAGAGGCAGGTACATTGTATTTGGGAATCTCTTGCGAAGCCAAGCAAAGGTCAGTAAGTGGCTTTTGTGGGGTTCCTTCTTTTGTTTCATTTGGTATTTGCAGCTTTAAGGAGTTAAAAAAACCCCAAAATACACACAAATATCAAACCAAAATATTAATCTGATGCCTCTACAATTTCTGATTTTTTTTGTTTGAATTAATTCTATTGTTAGTATTTTCACAATCAAGTACTCAACTCTCAAAATAATTCAAAATAACTCTTGCTTCAGAAGATCTTTAATCTAGACACTGACAGTCTGAGAGAAAGATACTGATTTTTCTGGGAGCTTGTAAAATAGAAAGTATCTACTTACTTCCTAAGGTTGTTTAGCAACATGATGTTCACATACATATAATACAAATAATAGCTATATGGGGGATTCTTCTCACTGGTCCAGAGGTCAGGGTTAAGGCTCTTGTCAGAGAACATGTGGCCACTGTGTTTGGATTCATCATCAACACTGTCAAAGCCAGTCACCTGGTGGGAGAAGAAATTCACAGAAACAAGGGGCTTCAAGAAGCAAACTTCAGTGCCACTTACTCTTGCTTCAGCACTTGTTTGAACCAGCATCCAGTCCTTCCTTCTTCATTTCCATCCCTATCGTAGCAGTCCTGCTGCTCTGCATCCTACTATACCATGCACACAGCAGGAATAACATGTTTTGTCAAAGTTTTACCCATTTCTTTTTCTTCTGAGACAAACAGGAAGCCCAGGTGCACAAATGCCTTCAGGCTTCATGGGGGTTTACAGAGCTGCAAGAAGACTCCCTAAGATCCAGACTAGAATCCTTAGAACTCATCTGCTGTCTTTGATAAGCAGCTGAAAGCAACAGGCTCCCAGCAAACCTCAGAGTTCTGATTTGAGGCACACTCAGTAATGTCTGTGTTAACCTTGTCCAAGCAGCTACATCCCCACTTCTCTCCTGAGTTCCATCATGATCTACACAATGCTTCCTCCCAGCTGCTTCCTTCTTGGAGGCCAGTTCAGAAGCATTATCCATCCTGGATGATGATGCACAAGAGCATGCAAACATTTTTGGTCATTAATGAAAGGACAAATAAATAGCTGCTGAGCTGTTTCTGAGGAAATAAACAGGTTATGTGACAGTAGGACCTCACACAGACTGATACTAAATTATATCTCAGGACTTTGAAACAATAATAATATGAGCAATCTGTGGAGAAGGAAGCTTTTTTAGTGTCTGGGAACAGCTGTGGACCAAAAGAAGAATATGAGCAATAGAGGATCCATTTCATGTGAGAAAGAAAACCCAAACATACTTACATATTTGAGGAATAGGTGCAATTCTTTGTGGTCTTTGGGATTGATTGTTGCTTCAAACAAAGGTACAAAGATGTTCTCCAACATCTTCCCAAAACTAGGCAGAATATTTTTAGACCTAAATATGTCACTGAAGGGGAAAAATAGACACACTGTTTAATAAGCTTGTATTGTCCTTCACTTTCATATTTTCTGTTATTTGCGTACATTCTAGAGCTTCAGTTCCACCAGGATTCAGAAATTCAAAGTTTATGTCAGGGCAGATTGTCTCTGCTCTGTTTCCTGCACTGCCTGGCACTCTGCTTCATCCAGGCTCTGCTGAAGCTCTCAACTGCTCCAAAAATAGAGACAGCATGCAGGGGTAGATGCTGCCTCAGAGCAGTGACACTTACAGACATCCACATACTAACAGGGGAGATAATGAGCTACCTCTCGTGAAAGATTCTGTTTCCTAAGGTTGTAACTACTCCAAATGAAAGTAGAATGCTGTGCTTTAGTGAGCCTTTCATAGAAAAGGGATAGTACTTCCATGTGCCCCTAAGTGCATGACTTACTCAAAGTGCTGACTGTGCCATGCATGTAAGAAATTGCTATGTAAGAAATAAAAGGAGAGAAAGTTTCTCCCCAAGGAAAAGCACACTGGGGGATATATATGACTGTGCTCCTTATCTACTCATACTCCAATTGTGACATTTCAAAACATGAAGCTCAGCTATGAAGTCTGACAAAATTATCAGGGGAGACTGTATTACAACACACAGTGTTGGAAACAAAGAAATAAAGTCCCAAAGGATGCTTAAAAACTAAGAACAACTGATAAGGATTTAAGTTTGGAAATCATCAGTTTGGGTTGTCTCCATGTTCACTATCATTTAGTCTCTAATCTTGATGACAATAGTTTGACAGAGCTTTTTCTACTCCTTCATGGAACTCAAAAGTTGATTTATTCTCATTACTAAATTGTATTTTAACTTGCCTTTGAATGCAGCTTGATTTCATCCAGTTGTAATTTTTGTTTCCAGTGTCTTCAGACTTACAAATAATTCACAGTAGTTTTATGAATAGCTTCATAAAAAGTAGATTCAATCCCCACCTCCTGTCTTCCACCCCCAGACTGTCAGGAAAACTGCACCAATGGTCAAAAATACATCTCCCAAGCTATTGCTTATAAATAGAACTACAGGACAGCTAATAAGCCATCTAAATATTATCAGAAATTAAGTCATTGGTAGGATTTCAAAATATTAAGATTACCAAGAGCTCCTGATTACTTACTAGATTCTGGGAACCTGAATTATCCAGCGCATATTAGGGGAATAAACTTTATGCTTAATGAACCATTTTGCCAAGTTCAGCCATTCATCTGGAGACCGTCCATAAATGGATAAGCGGGGTTCTGTGTACTGGTACTTACTTTCTTCTAGTTCACGGGCTACTTCCTAGTAAGTAATAAATATATTTGCTTTAATATGGACACTAAGATCATTTACAGCTAGAAATATATTTATCATTGCATTTTCCTCAGAGCAGACATAACTGTATTGGCACCCTTTAAAGATAAAGGGAATCTCTTATCTTTCAATCCATTGTTTTATTTTAGGCATCTAAATATTCTACTAGCAAGCTAGCTCGAATATGACGTGAGTAAAACTTAACTGGACATATAACTGGGAATAACTCTTAACACCTCCTTGTAAAGGTGCAGTCATTACTAACACCTTTGTCAGACCTACGTTTAAGATTGATAAATCAGAATTAGACTATTTAAACTACAGCAAATGTCTACAGAAAATATGCAGAACAATGGAGAATCTGACCCAGAATATGTGGTAGTAAGCAATTTTACAGGAATTAATTTTAGACAACACTTCTGTATATTCAAGAAGAGCTGACATCTACTACATCACAAAAACTACTGGGTTTTTTTTGTTCTAAGAAATTACTATGAAGCCTGTTGCATGCATGAGCAGCTGCAGATTTATGCAGAGGCACTTCCCTAGCTCCTCCTTCCCTAGCAACTACCAGTAGCCAACTAAATCCTAATAAAGTATTAAACCACTGAATTGACCCTCGGCTGCTCTCCATTAGTTTGAAACTACCCACAACCCAGCTTTGAACTCATCCACAGCTTATGTGTATGTTTCTAACTCATAAAACTATTCAGAAAGGAGCAGGGGCTGGCTTAGCAGAAGTTTTCCTCTGAGGAACTGCTGGAGCAAGCCCAATACTTGGAATCACTTAACCATTGTGTTAGGTCTGTATACAATTGTGACATCACAAATCTGTTACAAACCTTCATTTCTTTACAGCTAGAAAAGCTTGAAACTTACTTACTTTGACCATACGAGCAAAATATTCACCACCAATATAGTTCTCAGTCTTCAAATACAAGTCCCTCAGCTCACTGGCACCAACTGGATTGTACTTGGAATTGAATTTGTCAAATCGATGGAATGTTTGACGTCCCTGGAGGAGGCAAAAACCCCAAATAACTGTAGTTTTAAGAACACAAAATAGTTCATAAATTAAATTGTGTAGCATTAAAATGCACAGATAAGAAAAATCCTGTGATAACTTCTTTCAAACCTATACTGTAATGCATTAAGTCAAATTCTGATTTAGTAAGTTATCATGCAAACATTGTAGAAACTAGAATTTTGCACTTGGAAAACTTAGCTTTTTCCCATTTGTTTCATCATTTTACTAGACTTACTGCATGGACATCTAAGGAGTCTACAGTGAGGTCATAGGGGTCCATGTGAAGGCTTTCGAAGACTTGCTTTAAAGTCATCTTCTTGCCTTTTTTCTCTGCAACAATCCTGTCGGGCTCCGTTTGATAGGTGTGCTTAATAAACCTCAGTAAGTGCTTCTGGTTCATGCAGGCAGCAGCATGGATATGAGTATCAACCTGAAATCAAAAGGTTATTTAAGCTTATCATCCATCTACTTAATTATTCATCCATAAACTTAATTAGCAAAGTATCTGTGTCACTGACAAAAGGCACTAAAGCCTTTTAAAATATTCCTTATGTAACAAGGGGATTAGTGCCTAAGCAAATCAAAATGTTTCAGAACCCTGAGATTTTGATTTTGGCAGAATTATTCAGTAAGCAGAACGGTAAGTAAAGTACCCTTCAATTAGTAGTTTCCTATTTAAACAGGAAAATTTTCAACAAGGTACATTCTAAGGGCCAGTCACTGACCCTGGGTTCAGATTAAATTTGATAATTCCTTAAAGGACACTCTGATCCCTAAGTATCCTTTTACTTCATTAATGAATCAACAATGCCTCTCTATAGTAGTTACAGTTATTCTCATTGACTGAAGGCACTTGGAATTCTCAGCTATTTCCAAAAGCAGAATTCATTTTTGTGTTTCACCCATATGAAACATCTTAGGTCACTAGAACTGAAAAATATACATGTGAGATTTTTGTCACCTTTTCCAAGTTTAATTATAATACAGCAACTCATAACGCTGACAGACTTTTCAGATCTCTCTTCTTAGATCTCTTCACATATTAAGGCAAGTGCAATTTCACAGAAG
>WAAE01008982.1:0-35658 GCA_013400495.1 Nicator chloris
TTGGCTATCCAGGCTCACACTATTCTAACCCGATGGTGAAAATATTATAAAAGCCATGTACACTTTTAATAAACGTCTCTGGTTACACTGTGACTGGGGACCGTGCTTCTTTCATGTGGCTGCAAACAGCTCCTTGATCAGGAACATACAATCTCCTAAGGCAATCCTGCACCAGCAGTGCATCCTGACTGTACCAACGGCGAGCTTCAAGGATGGCCAGGACATCTTTTAATTGCTGGCTAACAAACAGGTTAGTGATGAGGTCGGGTAATTCCCTCACAGGCAACAGTATCTCTAAATGGACAACAATATCTCTAAACTAGAAGTCTTCCATAAAGACTGCTTATTATGTATAGCAAAGGAGCAAAATCTTAAAATTCAGGAAAAGAAACGAATACAACTCCTTATATGGGTGAAAACTAACTGTCCCTGGTACCCCCCTAAAGGCTCCTATGATCTCGATCACTGGAAGTGAGTGGGGGATGCTTTAACGGCATATCAAACACATATGCCTGAGATTAACTCAGATGAATTTATGACACAGAAAATTATATATTCTGCATCGCAAGCTTTTCATAATTCCAAAGACATAGTACTCCCAGCCGTAAATTCTCCTGCAGACACTTCCTCCGCACCCAGAGTAATGCTTGCATGTTCTAATTCTCTTGCTTTGCACGTGGAGGGGACCATCAAGGAGGAAAAAGAAAGCAAACTTGTAGAAAAAAAATCTGTGATTCATATTATAAAATACCGTCGCAACAGCTGAAAATTATGGCTGCAGCACCGTCTATTGACACAAAGGTGCCAAAACAGCCCTTTGTCATTGATAGTGAATTTTTGCTGCTCCCTGAGCAAAAAGACTTTTTAGATACCTGTAGGAAAACAGCTTTGCTTCAAGGGGATGTTGAATTGCTCCATCCTTTGCCTGGGGTTTATCAAGGCAATCAGCCCCAACATTAGCAACTTTCCTATGAAATGGTTAAAGAATTAAGAAAATCTATCAAAGAGAATGGCCTGCAATCTTCCTACACATTAAGACTTACACAAGCTATCGCAGAGAGTTATGTTATACTACCTGCTGACTGGAAAGCTTTATTTAAATTGATTATGACAGCAGCACAATAGTGTATAAGGTGGGCTAACATAAAGACTGCTAATGCTGCAGTAACAAGGGATCATTTGATGGGGACCGGAGACCAGATGATGGTAAAAGAACAGTTAAGGATGCCCCCAGAAACATATCCAAGCAAGGGAGCTGCCTATAAGAGCCCAGAAAAGAGTGCGAGATGTTAATAAAACTGAACCTGGCTTCTCTACTATAAGGCAGGGACCTCAAGAGCCCTAGATTACTTTTATTGATTGTTTGTAAACTGTGACAAGGCAAATGAATTTACCAGATTCAACAGAAGTTTTACTCAAATCCTTAGTTTATGAAAATGCTAATCCTGTCTGTTGCAAGGCACTTCATCTAGTTAAATACAAAACTGATGTCTCCTTGCATGACTTTATGAAAGCTTGTGCACATGTTGGTACAGAACAATACGAAGCAGATTTACTAGCAACTGCCTTAGCTCAAAAGCTACAGGTTGCTAGGGCAACAGTCAAATGTTTTGACTGTGGAGAGGAAGGTCATATGAAAAAGCAGTGCTGAAAGAATAAACAAGGGAATAAAAAGCCTAGTAAACCATGCCCTAGATGCAAGAAAGGTTACCATTGGAACAATGAATGCCATTCTAAGTACGACAAAATGACAAACCTCTGCCACAGCAGGGAAACTCAAAGACAGGCTCAAAATCCTGTGCCCCGCCACAAAACAGGATCCAGCCGCAGCAAGCCCACACAGCTCAAGCTCAAGGAACATCAGGGGGCCTCCAGGCAGTGCCAAGATGGACTTGGCAGTTTCCACCACAACCACAATAAATGACACATCACTCCACCTTATACCTACAGGTTTAAATGGACCCCTTCCTTTTAAATGTCCTGCGTTGTTACTTGGGAGATAATCATCTAAAAGTGGACTTTTATTTTACCAGGAATCATAGCCTCTGATTCTACGGGTGAAATAAAAATCATGGTTTGGACTCCTAATCCACTTGTACTATTCCACCAGATCATACATTGCTCAACTCATCCCACTTCCTATATTGCCAGATACATAATCAATATCATCTGTCAATGCTGGCAGGGGCAGTGGAAGTTTTGGGAGTACAGGTACTCCTAACATTTAGTGGTCTAAACTTATTTCAGTGCAGCAACCTTTTCTAACCTGTGTTGTAGATGGCAAGTGTTTTACAGGATGAATAGATACTGGAATCAACAAAACCATCATCAGTGAATGTGAATGGCCACCTACCTGGCCCTTGACAACGCCATCTGTGATCGTCACAGGCATCAGAGGTCAGCAGATGCCACAGCAGGCAGCTAAGGAACTCATGGTATATGGGCCAGAAGGGAAACAAGCACAGCTCCAACTGTATGTACTTTCTATTACACGCACACTGTGGGGAGGGATCTGTCGTCTCAGTGGGGACTGACACTGACAACAAATTTTTAAAAGGGGCCACTGATGTGCAGCTGAGACTTAAACTCACACAGAACATGAATACTCCTGTGTGGGTCCTCAGTAGCGCCTCAAAAAAGATAGGCTGCAACAAGCACAAAAATTGGTGAAAGAACCATTATATTGGGAAATACAATTTCTTCTGCTAGCCCATGGAACACCCCAATATTTGTGATTCCAAAAAAGACTGGCAAATGGAGACTCCTACAAGATCTGAGAGCTATCAATGCAGTAATGGCCCCAATGGGCACGCAGCAACCTGGAATTACTAATCTGGCAATGATCCCTGAAACATTACTCATTGTTATTCACACTTGCAGGTGCAGCCTGATTGTCTAGAGCATTAATGAAGATATTAAACACTATTGGCCCAGCAATTTTACCTCCGCAGGGGATACATGACTGGTAATCAGCATCCAGATAGACTTTGTCCACAACCCTCTGGGCCAGCTCTTGACCAGATTTTAATCTTCTTCAGTATCCACTTACTTTAACTGATTGGGTTTTTTTTCTAGTTTCTTTTTTAGGATGTTGTGGTAGACTGTGTCAAAAGCCAGCCTAAGACAAGATAAACAATGTTTACTGTGCTCCCTCATTCACCAAGCTATTCAGCTTGTTGGAGAAGCCTATCAAATTAGTTAAACATTACTTCCACTTTGTAAGCCAGTACTGATTACTCCTAATCTTTTCATCCTTCATGTGTCTAGAGATGGTTTCCATCACCTTCCAGGGACTGAGGAGAACTGGTCTGGCCTGGGCTTCTCTGACTCATTCTACTCTCCCTTTTTGAGGATAGGATTGATATTTTTTCTCTACCAATCCTCAGAAACTGTCCCACCTGCTCTCCAAAGACAATCTAGAGTGGTCTTTCACTATCTCAATCTTCCCTCAGCACTTGTGAGTGCAAGCTGTCAGGTTTCTGTCAAGACTGCTGCACATCCAATTTGTCTGTTTCCTAAAGACTTCCCTTCTCAAATTTTCTTTCTGATCTCAGAAATCTAGGATTCCTGAATGCTGGTTTTACTAGTAAAGGCTGAAGCAAGAGAGGCTTTGTGTACCTTGGCCTTTTCATTTTGTACTATGGTCTCTCCTCCATCTAGTGACAAGCCCACATTTTCTTTCTCTTTCTTTCATTTACATACTTGCCTAATCCCATCTTGTTGCCCCTCACATTCTTGATCAAATTAAACTCCAGATAGCCTTTGGCTTTTCTATTCCCACCCCTGCATGATCATGTGGCATATGTATCTTCTTCTTTGGTCACAATTTCTCCTGTTCCCAGTCATCCTCAGAGAGGAGTTTCTCACTGCTTGAGAAGAAGCTGAAATGAATACTTTTAACCCTGATGAAGCTGGTGGTATACTGAGACCCCAGCTGTTGAAACTTGCTATCTAAAAATACTTTGTTGTTGACCCCCAGGCTGTTTCCTGCCTCAGGCCTAAATGGTCTTTAGGGCCGAGATGGCATTTTCTTCTGGTTTTATTTTACAAGGAACAGTGAATAGTTTATCACTTGTTGGTGTAGAGAAGCAACAGGCAAACTTGTTTCTTTGTTCTTGTTTTCCCTTGAATCATAAGGAGAATGATATTTGTTCATCTGTGTTTCTGTATAGAGCCACAGAGTCATCAGACAGATCTTAAGTGCAATAAGTGTACATCTTCAGTCAGTGTCCAGTTTTGGGCTCCTCAGTACAAGAGAGACATGGAGCTCCTGGAGTGGGTCCAGTGGAGGACAACAAAGATGATTAAGGGACTGGAGCATCTCTCTTATGATGCAAAGGCTGAGAGAGCTGGGCCTGTTCAGCATCCAGAAAAGATGACTGAGAGAGGGTCTCATCAATGTCTATCAGTATCTGAAGGGAGGGTGCTTTGAGGGTGGAGCCAGGCTCTTCNAAATCCTGTGCAATATCCTCTAGGATGACCCTGCTTGAACCTTGAGCAGGGAAGTTGGACCAGTTGGACCACTGTGCTCCCTTCCATCTTTATCCCTTCTGTGTGAATATCAGAAGGAGGAAGAGAAAGCGCTGAAATGCTTGGGTGTGCCTGGGAGTGATTCTCAAACAGTTCTCCCAGGCTTCTTTAACTTCCAGGGCAACTTCCATTGGGATTCTTCCAAGCAGGTCCGTGAACAGTTCAAATTCTGTTTTTCTGATGTCCAGGACTGTTATTCTGCTCTTTGTCCTGTTCATTCCTCTTAGGACCTTGTATGCTGCAGCCTAAGAATGGCCTCAAACTCCTTACCTGTAACTTGTTTAACCTTATTTAGAAGTTGCAGGTTGAACAGGTCATTTTTTCACGTCAGGTCATCGGCCACGTGCATCAGAAGTTGCCTTCAGCACCTGTTGTATATATTGTGGTTTCTTACCACCAGCTGTATTGCTGTCTAAGCACACATCAAGGAGGCTAAAGTCATCCATGGGTATCAAGAATCTTTGATGGTGATTCTTTGATGATGATGGAAGCTTTCTCGAGTTCCCTAAATAAGGTTTCATTTGTCTCCTTCTCCTGATCAAGTGATAACAGACACCTACGACAGTATCACACTTGCTGATTTCACAGAATCATAGAATATTCTCAGCTGGAAGGGACCCACAAGAATCATAATGTCCAACTCTTTAGCGAAAGGCCCATATAGGAATCAAACTCACATCCTTGGCATTACTAGCACCATGCTGTGTTCACAGACTTCTAACTCCCCTTGCTTCATGCTTCGGGCATTAGTGTACAAACATTTCTGATAGGCTGCAAGTAATACTACTTTTACAGTGGAAATGCCAGAGACCTTCCCCTGTCATGCTGTCCATTGTCAGCCCCTTATGCTCCCTCTTCCTTTCAGGTTAAACCTCCTAGGCCCAGCTGGTTTAAAGCACCCCTCACTAGGTTGGCAAGTCTGCTTACAAAGACAATTCTCGACCCTTGTCTCAAAGGTCTGTAGTCACTCCTGACATGGTTCAGGTTAGTTACCCCAGCAGATTAACATATTTCTTGGATATATGGTTTTGCAGCCTAAAATAGTTCAAAAAATATAATAAGATTATGTTTGGGAAAAAAAACCCCACACCACAACCAAATTCTTCAATGTCTCTGTTTACTGTAGAAAAAAGAAAAGGAAGAAAAATCTCAGGCCTAAAAAGCCATCACTATTAGGCTAGATGGGCAGAACATAGTTTTAACTGCAATTACCTATAAGCTGTTCAAAGCAATTAGCAAAGAGAAAAAGAAAATGAGTTTCATCCACTAAAATATTTACTCTGAATTATTGGCTATGCTCCGTAGAGGGAGCTGATATTCCTTCTAACACTTTAATATCTGCCTGTTATTTCTCCCTGCCAGAACTGTTTATTCCAGCTATGAGTAGCTAACTATTTATAGTGTAAAATCTATATAATAAAGCAAACTTATTTCCCCCCCACTCTAGTTTATGACTTGTCTGTGAAGTGATAATGTAAACCTCATTATTTTGGCATGTGCTTCTGAATTTTCTGTACCTAATCTAGATTCACTGTCGATATTCACAGCCCTCTTTGATCAGTCAACAGGAATATTTGAGTTTTTTCTCAGGTGACTGAAATAGTGAATAGAGTTTATGAGAATTTCAGATGATATGCATGCTTGATCTCTGAAAAGAAAGAGATCTAAAAATATATCATTACATATAGGAGTAAAAATTAATCTCCATAAAAGGAGTTTGAAGGCTGATCGAGAATATTTATGGAAAAATAGGTTGAACTTTAATAGGTTTACACAAAATGTGTTGTGAAAAATTGCTGAAATATAGAGAACTAATTAGAATAACAAGCTCTCAGGCATTTCTGAAGGAATGTGGGCAAACCACAGAGATGATGTTACTTGATAAAAAGGGAACACCAAAGTATTTGCTGTGATGTATTAATTTTCTGTCTCGCCCTCTCTCCCAGCCTGGATCTCTCTGTCTGCTGTCTGCCTTTCTCTTCCTTCACAGCTTGTCTTTCTCTCTTCACTTTTGCATTCTTTCTAGCCTGTGTTTCTATCTTCCTCTGTCAGCCTATCACAAATGCTTTGGCCCCTCATATTTCCATTCTCTTTCTCCTCTTACCAACACCCCTTGCCCCTGTCTGTCTCTCCCTTTCTTGCCTCTGTTGTGTTCTGTCTCTTGAAACGACTTTGTAATGTGAAGGACTTGTCCCAAACCCTTCTATTTCCTGCAGTATTGTGGTCTAATTAAAGATGTTTTTTTTCTCCTCATGTATTCTGCCTGTCTAAATGCAGTGTAATGAAACCAGTAGTCACAGATATTTTAAACCTACAGGAAAGTCAGAAACAGCTATTTCAGTCAAACTACCTCTTTAAAGAGAGAATTCTCAGCAAGCAAGGGACACTCAGGAGCACAATGCTACAGCTGAATTAAATTGTTTCATGAAAACTGCCACGACAAAATGGACTTTGAGAAAAAAAATGTTTCTTTCTTCATACCTGATAAAGCTAAAAAGCAGAGTGTTGAAAAGTCATTTCACTTGTGAACTAGGGTAAACTTATCTGTAAAAGCTAAGGGTGCATGGTTAGAACTGCTGCATGTAGTTTACATGACTGAAAAGCTATCAAAATTTGTAAGTTCAAGAAAGAGTATATCAAAACCTTTGTTGTATACTCCCTTGCTCTCACTTTCCACGTGAAGGTAGAGTTTGAATAAGCTAAACACAGCAGACTGGGAATCTTGGTGCTGATCCAAGTCGTTGTTCAGAGGACATTCACTGCCTTTGTGATAGCCTTGTTCACATTTGTGCTTCCTCACACAGCTTTGAGCTCAGAGTTGTCTGAAATTGGCACTTGAATTTGTGGAAGTAAATTGATGTTCTAAAATCTGCCTATTATAGACACTCTAATTCTGTCTTTTTTCCCTGTTTTTCTTGTACAGACTTTTGCTGTAGACTTTTCTTAGATAAACTGTTGAGATGTTGGCTACGATTTCACAAACACATTAGGCTGGTATAGACTTGGACTCAAAGCTGAAGTGGTTGTCCAAGACACTAACCATTCTCCTGATTCTAATTCTCCATGTGTTTGAATGCATGCTTTTTGCTGTTACAACAAAGGAGTCAGTTTTTATGATGGTAGTGGAAAGTAAGAAGTAAATGGGTAGTTTCTTTTAAGCACAAACTTTGACACATAATCATAATCAGATTTAATCCCAGACTCTTATAGTTTTGACTGTGATGTAGGCCTTGAACCAAGCTACTCTGTTCTCTCTGCAATGTCTTGTGACAGTTAGTTTGTCAGTTCTTAGATACTGTGATCAGCGCTAAGCAAGCGGTGAAAGACGACATAAGGTGAAAGATGACATAAGGCTTGTTTCCCTTCCGTAGAATTAGAAAAGGATTCAGTAGTATGTTTTCCCATGATAGCTGGACTGATTTTGGTCATCTGTGAAATGCCCTTATGTGTCTTGCTTCTGTAGCCTTGAAAGGTATACCTGCAGAGGTCTGGCCTCATACTACTTTACAAGTTTGTAGAGCTAGAGTCTGTTGACAAGAGGGTTAAGAGTGATGATCTAGGGAGACAGACCAGGCTCAGTACTGGTCAGATGAAGTCCTAGGTGAATGGAAAAAGGGGAACACTGTATGTATCTTCAAAAAGGGTAGCAAGGAGGACCCTGGGAACTACTGACAGGTCAGCCTCCCCTCTGTGCCTGAGAAGATCATGGAATAGACCTTCCTAGAAGCTGTGCTAAGGCACATGGAGGACAGGGACATGATTTAAGATGGCCAGCATGGCTTCACCAAGGGGAAGTCCTGCGAGGGACTTCACTGGTCGAAAAGAGAAGGGTTATTGCTGTAATTGATCAGGATTTCTGTGAAGCCTTTTACATGGCCTCCTACAACATCTGTGCATTGGAGAGAGATGGTTTTGATGAGTGGACTATTGGATAAGGAAGTAGTTGGACAGTCACATCCAGACTGCAGTGGTCAGAGTCCCAACTGACATAAATGACAAGTGGTCCCTCAGAGATCCATCCTGGTACCAGCATTATTTAATATCAACACTAACAGCATAGACAAAGGAATCGAGTGCATCCTCAGCAAATTTTCAGGCAGCACCAACCTGAGTGGTTGATGTGGTTGAAAATCCTAAAGGATAGAATGCCATCCAGAGGGACCTAGACAAGCTTGAGAAGTGGGCCCATGAGATTTAGGAAAGGCAGATCCTGCTTGACCAACCTGGTCTGTGTCTATGACAACGTGACCCACTTAGTGGATGAGAGAAAGAATGTGTATGTTCTCTGTCTGGAGTTCAGTAGAGCCCTTGATGCTGTCTCCTCCAGCATTCTCCTGGAGAAACTGTCTATTCATGGCTTGGATGTGTGCATTCTTCTCTGGGTGAAACACTGCTGGAAGTCCAGGTCCAGAGAGTGGCAATGAATGGAACTAAATCCTGCTGGGGGCTGACCACTACTGGTGCTCCCCAGGGCTCAGTACTGGGGCCAGTCCTCTTTAATATCTTTACTGATGATCTGGATGAGGGGATCGAGTGCCCCCTCAGTCAGTTTGCAGGTGACACCAAGCTGTGTGAGAGTGTTGTTCTGCTGGAGAGCAGGAAGGCTCTGCAGAGGAATCTGGACAGGCTGGATCTTTGGGCCAAGGCCAGTGGTGTGATGTTCAACAGCGAGAATTGACAGGTCCTGAACATGAGCCAGCAGTGTGCCAATGGCATTCTGGCCTGTATTAGCAGTAGTATGGCCAGCAGGACCAGGGCAGTAATTCTCTACCGTGTACTCAGCACTGGTGAGGCCACACCTCAAGTCTTTGTCAAGTTCTAGTCCTTTAACTTCAAGAAGGACATTTAGGTGCTAGAGCATGTCCGGAGAAGGGCAACAAAGATGGTAAAGAACCTAGGGAATATGTTTCATGAGGAGCAGCTGAAGGACCTGAGAATGCTTAGCCTGGAGGAGGCTGAGGGGGGACTTTACTGCTCTCTACAGCTATCTGAAAAGAGGTTGCAGCGAGGGTGTCTCTTCTGCCATGTCTCAAGTGAAAGGGCAAGTGGAAATGGTCTTAAATTGCACCAGCGGAGGTTCAGATTAGATACAAGATTTTTTTTTTTCATGGAAAAGGTGGTTAGGTGTTGGAATAGATTGTCCAGAGAGGTGGTGGTGCTACTTTTCTGTAAGTGTTCAAGTGACATCTGGATATGGCACTTCTGGCATCTGAATATGGCTAGGGATGAATATGGTAGTGCTAGGTGGATGATTAGATGGATAATCTTGAAAATCTCTTGCAACCTTGGTGATTCTGTGATTTTGTAATACTGGTGACTGTGTAATTCCTACTGAATTGGAAGCTTTTTTCTGCAGAGCTGGTCTCATGATCTGTGACTGAGGCTGGCTCCTGGCAGGCTTGTGTCCCCACTGCTTCTTACTTCTCCAGGCACTAGCCAGAGTGAAGTGCTGGACCTGGCAAATCACTCCACAGGTAAGTGTAATCCTGACACCAGTTTGTGACTTTGCTACTGGTGAAGCAGTTAGTGCTCTGAGCCAGGGCTCAAAAGTATGGAAGCTGTGGGGTGACCTCATTTCCTTCCATCTGATTCTGTTGCTGCTGCAAGATCCTTGTTTGTGGGAGAGTGTTTCCCTTAGCTTCCCCTTTGCAACAGGATAGGTTTATTCCCCCCTTCCTGTGAGGAGCCTGAATAATCTCCCTGGATGATTGCATCTTGACAAGTCAAGTGCCAAGCAACTTAAGTGTGAATGTTTCAGTTTGGCAGTATTTTGGGAAACAGCTGCTCCCACACATGCTGACAACCTGTTGTATGTCCCTGAGTTCATCCCTGCCAGGGATGCCCAACTCTGTGAAGGAGTCGGCTTCCTCTTTCCTTTCATCTCTGCCCTGGTCACACAGCATTGGGTGAAACAGCACAAGGTGAGGCTCTCCTTTTCCCATGCATCACACCACACCACACCACAGGAGAGGTTACCTTTTTATACAGAACTGTTGGGACATAGAGCATCAGTTTACCACTGGCTTTTTAAAGGAAACTTCCCTATCTGACCATCCAGGGACCACTCTGGCAGTCATGCACTGCCTGAGCTGGAACTGAGGCACTTGCACAAGGGTGGCTCCAGTGACATGATAGGTGCCTTATTTGACTCCTTACGTGCTCCACACTCATACAGATGGACATGGTTCCCTTATGGCTTGCCCCCATGTTTCCCACAGCAGAGTCTCAGACCTCTGGATCCTGAATTTAATCCTTGTACAGCAATATAACCACAGCTCAAACTGGTGCCTTCAAGGAGGGATGCTGAACAAAGGAAACTCTGACCTTTTATACCTCACAGTCTCTGTGTGTGAAAACCTGCCATCTTCCTACTGAGTCCTCAGCTGCTGCAGCGCCTCAGTGTCTGGTTTCCTGGCTGGTGCCGCAGGTCCCTGTGCCCCTTGTGGTGCCAAGGGTTGGCAATTTCTGGCCTCTTGCCTTGGGCTCCCACCCAGAGCTCAACCTGCAGCTCCCACTGCAGCTGCACCCTGAGCTACCTGCGCTAAATATGTTTCTCAACAGCTTGCAAATAGTGATCCTAAATCCTATATTCAGTGAGAGATTTCTAAACTGTATTTTTGTTCCTGGTAGCAGCCTCACCCTCACCATGCTGGTGAACGTCAGACAAACATGCAATTGTTATGGCCATGGCTATGCAAACTTGCATTTGGCAGGAGCCACTCCTGCAACATTAGCTTTGGTCATCCTGCAGTGGCCAATCAGGAAACAGAGTCACACCTTGGAGAGTTCTGGTAACACAGAAAGACACAAATCTTCAGTGAAATTGTTTTGAGGACATCTAACAACTTTGTGAGTTTTTAAAGGAGATGCATCATTACAGAAATCTGGATTAGTCCTAAGGTCATCCTTATAGTACTGTTGAAACTGGTATGACTGATTCCTAACACCACTGTACCCGAATCCCTTTTCTCTTTTCTCTGAAGGGAAAGAATAGTTTGTCCCCAGGGTCCCTCTTACTTTTTCAACTCAAAAAATCTTGACAATTCTTTCAAAAGGAACTATTATTTGTTATACTTTAGTATTCTTCAACTGAACTATGCAATAAATTTTTATGTTGCGTGCAAGAAATACAGGAGGTCCCTGAAGTCTTTTGACAAGGCAAACTTCGTGAAAACTCATAGACTCAGGAAGATGAGATTTGTTGGCAGGAAGCATAAAGAAGGGCTTTTCTTCTTTGCAAAAAAAGGGGTTGGGATTCAAGTCCATTCATTCTATTATTTTTAAGCTACAATAGTAAATCAGAACAGACAATCTGAAAAAAAGGGAATTTATTTAACATAAAGAAAAAGTGGGTTTTTTTTCCTCTGAAACAGCACCTTACATTTCGACTTCTGAATCATTATTCTCAAGTTGCTGCAAGTGCCCAGTGTGATGGAAAGTCACCATGACAACCACCACACCTTATTGTATTTTTATATTGAAGTCATTAACATCCTGCTATGGTTGTGACTTTTGATACTTGGGTTGATATGTGAAATTCCTTTGGATATAAACCACCTCATTCATGGAGTGTATCAAGCTGCTTTTATAAGGACTAAAAGTTGTGTTCCTCCCAGGACATCATTTTTTGCCTGAGAACAAAGATACAAAGTGAGAGACATTCAGGTCATTTGTGATTTGAGTCACAGAGAGAGATTCCTTCTGAAAGAAAGTTCTGAAACATTGAATGTGCTTTGAAAAAAGAGGAGATTTGGACTTCAGCAGCTTGGGATCTTCAAAGACTTTGGTTATTCTGTCTGCAAACATCTGCAGATTAACAGTGAAATATAGGCTCTGGCTATTTCTGCTTGTTGTCTCTGCTGAGGTGTTGCTGCCTGTTGGGAGCACTCTGTCCTCAAACTGCACATGGGTTAAATCCAGCAGAGAGCCTGTGTGTTGCTCCTGGCACTGTTTAGGTATATATATATATAACAACAAAGAAAAAAATGTTAGAAGAACTCCAAATAGGTCCTCTTTTGATGACTGCTCTGACACAGGAAAGTGACACAGCTCTTATTATTATCCACTCCTGAAAGAAATATGAATACCAAATTTGAGGTTGCTCCTTAGCTATCATCTTCCCTCTGCTGAAAGTGGAAGCCTAATGTTCATGCCAGCAGCCTTAGGACATGTAGATCTTATTGCTGGAAATAGAATGTAGATATTGTTGCTGGAAGCCCAGGCACATACATTTTAGGAAACTGAAAGAATATTCTGGGGAAGGATGGTTTCTTATTTCCTTTGGTTTTGAGCTGTTCTGCAGATATACATTTCTGCCCATCATATGAGATGAGACCCTGAGACTGATGATCTTCTGCTCAAAGAGGTGTATTGGGGTATTGTGTTGTACTCTTTACTGCTTAGTCCTATAATCTGGTATTGCCATTACTACTAGCCTTTGGTAGTAAGTTACAGCCAGGCTTACTTCACTTCAACTTAAAGAGGTCTGCCTGCAGTTTCTTTCACCGAATTCAGTTGTAACAGGAATTTTTCTGATTTACCAGATGCTATATTTTTGTTTTAATTTTCTTAGCTGTGTGGTTTAATCACTAACATAATGGTGTAGTGTAGAGGAAGCCATATTTGGTATGACAGCAGAACCCTTGTGAAATGGAGACAGAGGATGTTGTGAAGTGGAGGACTACAGGCATGGGATGATAAGAGACAGGCTACAGGGCTGACAGTGGAGATACCACAACCAGGTATTCTGCCCCCTGAGTTCCACACAGGAGGGTCCAAAGGTAAAGCAAGCACTGTGGAGGGAAGCCTGAGAGTGTCTGGCTTGATGCTGGCTGTGCAAACCAAGTTGTGGTCCCACAGTGCCACAAGAAAAGGCTGCATCAGGGCTTTGTTGTCTGGGCTGGTCTGCTGTGAAAGCACTTAGCTCCTGCGTGTGCGTACAGAGGACATGCTTATAAACACTAAGATCTCATCAGGCAGCCATCCCAGTGTGAAATGCAGCTGCTGGTCTACCTTATGATGTCAAAAGGCATGTGGCTGGGATGACTGACATTTGGTCTATAAGTTCAGACAAGAGCTGATTTAGCCTGTAGCTTTTCAAGGCAGAATTGATTCTTCCTAATGCAGTGCTGACAGCTGTTTGTTTAATGTTCTCTTTCTACCTTTTCTAATGGGAATCATCCTTTACCAGGCAGGCACTGTTTGACTCTCATTGTTATTGCCATTGGAAAATACTTCCCCAAGTCTAGTAAAGCTCTACCACGGTGCAGTTGCAGCACACAGGATTAGTCCTTTCTGTGTTTGTGTGTGTGTGTATGTGTGTGTGTTTGTTGGTTTTGTTTATGTGACAGGGTATTTTGTTTTTAGTTCTGTTTTGTTTTGTTTTGTTTGGATTTTCTTCCCACTCTGAATCATTTAGAGCTTGTGTTTCTGCTGGCTTTCAATCTCAATCACGATCACAAGAATATAGTTTCATCTTAAAAACAAATGAACAAAAAGATTGTGTTATAAGACCTTATAGGAACACTTCCATGAATGCTGTAGTCAAGGCCACTTGCAGGTGCTTCAGAATCTTGATTTGGCAAAGACAATCCCTTGATGTCTGGAGTCAGATTCTTTAGTTGTATTGTTTCTGCTTTTGTTTAGCAAAGCACATATTTCTCCAGGCTACTGTTTGAAGAGAGAACAGGGCCAGTGAAAAAAAGTCCTATGAACACTGAGGCTTATAATTTGGAGTTTAGCTCCTGTTTAGATTTCCAGATCCCACTAGAAAGAAACTTGGAGAATATACTAGGCAGGAAGATTCTTCCAAGTGTCATTGCCTGACAATGCTGCAGGGGCCACTGCCATATGGCAGTGCTGTGCTGGGACCTGTAGTGAAGGGCTAACAGAGGGAAAAGTCTGGGAGCAGGTGAGGTCAGTGGCAAACTGGATCAATACAGGTCAGTCTTAGTGTCAGATAGCTGTATCCCACCAATAGCTCCAGCCCTTTACAAAAAAGAAAGGGAAAGAAAGAAAGAAAGAAAGAAAGAAAGAAAGAAAGAAAGAAAGAAAGAGAAAGAAAGAAAGAAAGAGAAAGAAAAGAAAGAAAGAATATCTTAGATTCTAATATTCTATGAAGAGAAAAGAACCCCAGAAAATGGGTTTACCGTCATCTGAGTTTAGAAATAAAGATGTTTTCTGGAGTTTTAATGCAGAAAACTGAATGACTTTTATGTCTCTATGGAAGCTAAAAATGAGGATATTTCTAATTAGCAAAAGATACAGTGATGTGACTTTATTTGATATTGGGCAGGTAGGCTTGGTTAGAGCAAGAAATATAATGTTGATATTTAATTGTGACACCATCAGTCATGGACTGGGAGTAGGGAAGTGTGTAAGAGTAGGAAGGCAGGTAAACCTGGAGAGCTGATCATAGGGATTGGATGGTGTGTTGGGAACCCCACAAAAGGCATTGTGTTTGATGAGTTAGTGATCTGGAACAGGTCATGTCTGCCCATTTTGCCCTGGCCTTAAGGCATGAGTGACCACATGCCAGCTTGAGTAGCTGCTGTATGGGAACCTGCAGCAAGGCCCAGTGCTGCACTGGGAGTGGACACAGTGTGTGAGAGGTGCTGTCACAGAGGTCTGAGCCTGTTTCCTTTCCGAGTCAGGAAACTACCAGCTGAACAGATTGCTAACATTATCCATAAGTCATCATATCTTTGAGAAAGGTGAACTGTATCTGAGGCAAGGAGCGGTATGTATTGATCCAGAGGACCTCTGCATGTTGTGGAGGTAGTGATACAGCTAACCTGAGCACACTTGTTGTGCTGCACAGTCTCTTGGCAGAAGGATAAATTCAGCCAGCTTGTTGCAACTACAGGCACCAGCGATGGCTACACCTGCATGGCCTTGCCTTTAGCAGAGCAGTAAGAAGTTCTCATAAGAATAGCTTTTACCAATAAAATAGTTTCCTTGTAAGAAAATAATGTCGTGTCTCACTAATATTTTGGGTTGGAAGGGATCCACAAGGATCACTGAGTCCAGCTCCTAAGTGAATGGCCTATATGGCACTCTAACTCACAACCTTGGCATTGTTAGCACCATGGTCTAACCAATTGAGCTAATCTCTAATGACCAAAAAGGCAAACAGTTCTTTCCAAAAGTGGTTAGCACAGCAGTGTGTGTAAAAGAAAGAGCTTTCCTCTGAAAATTTATGTCAGGAATGTGTGCTGATAAGTCAGCTGAGCATCTGTGCAGCCACCTACCAAGTCTTGTGCTCTTGCATCTTTTCAGTTAGGTGTGCATTGGTATATGCATACAGACAAGCACACACAAGCACACTCACGCATACACCCATGCTGGTTTCTAAAATGATAAATTTGGGAAGTGAAGTCATTCAGCTAGTGAGTGCAAGTCAGTACAGTTGGTTTTTGTATGGAAATTGCTGCTCTGCTCCTTTGTCCTCCTTGTGCAAGTATATCTGTATGGTAACTGAACAAGAGCCATTCATTAGAAAGTTGTTCTCCATGACACAGTGTCATTCCTGAGCCTGTAGCAGAGAGCATCTCTAGACACTTTTATGCAATAAGCAGCAAGTGTTAGTTATTAACTGATGACTAATTCAGCTTGGGAGTACTGTGGACAATTTTCTTCTTTTTCCTTCATTGACATAGGGAGTTGCTACTGTGGTTTTGTTTACTCCCATACTTATTTTTTGAGGGTGTTTTTGCACTATCACAGCGGAGAGAGCCCCTATGGGGAATCCTAGAGGATAACGTGTATTAAACTCTTGGACCTTTAACCTGTGCTTTTTAGTCCTCCTACCTGTCTCGAAACACTTCATCTTGCTTTTTGTCTGCTTTCTGAAGGAAGTAATCCTCATGGTGTTTCATGGCAACTGAAGTCACACAGCAAGTTAAATCAAGGCTGGGTGCTGTATTCTTTCTAATATTTGGACTCAGTAAGGTGGAGCAGATCCTGGGGACAGGGACAAGGCACAGGGGGAGGTACCACTATGGGATCTGTTTCTCAGTTTGAGTTTCAAGTGACCTTGAAGCAGGGCCGGAAAGAGAAATGTTGCTTAACAGAACAGAGCTGGACTCAGCATTGAGGAGCAACTCCTGCTGTTGGGAGAATTCTGTGAATGCTCTATAAACTGCTAGTTTCAGTCCCTCATCTGGGAGCTGGTACCTTGTCCAGGATCAGCACCCACTCAGGAATTCCTAGTGGGTGACCTGCCATAATGCTCCACCTGCCGCTAAGGAGGGTTATGATGAACCCACATGGGAATATCACAAATAATTACGTGACCGCTGTGTTTTTCCATGAGCTTTTGTGAGTGGGATGCATTAGAAATGAAACTCAGATGTGAAAAAGGGACACTTCATGACAGTTGAAGGCTAAATTATCTTTTGAATCTTTATATTGCTTTTAATTGCAGGTGTTTATTAGATGAACAGACAGCAGGGGGAAGTGATTTAGGAGCCTCAGTCTTCTATCAGGACAGCAATGGCCAATTCAGTTTGCCAGTGATGAGGAGAATTGGTGACAGACTGATATTCTGCCTTCCATTGTGTTCCTACTACTTTCACAAGTTTTTCAGTTTAACAGGAATTACTCTCTTCCTAGAAGGGACAATTACGTAGTCCTGTAACAATTTATGTAATTTAACCATGACTAATATCTTAGTTTTATTTACATACTTTTTTATCCTCAGGAGGAAGCTGAAAGACAAGCATTTTGATCCCAGTGGCTAAGCTGTGATTGCTGTCTGCTCATGTGTCTTCAAGCTGTTAAAACTGATCAGGGTTTTTCCACTGCAAAACCGATTTAGCACAAAATTTTGTTTTGTTTTGTTCTTTTTTCGACTGTAATTGATTTAGTTTTACTAGATGTGTCTACTCTCTGCAGATCAATTCAATTTCTTGGTTGCAAATCTAAGTATAATAATATGGGAACATAGGTGTATCACTGCTACCTCAGACGAAGGCCTCCCCCAGTTTAGCAGCCTGTTTCTAAACATGTACAAAGCTGAGCAAATATCTGATTTTTCCCTTGAGAATTCCCATCCTCGTGCTATTTTTTGCTCTGGAAAATCTATGAACATGATGGAGTTTTTCCACTTAGTCTCATGCGAATACTTAACTATTCTTCCTTTAAATATATGCCAACGTTTTGGACTCACAGAATCCTTCAGCACTGAACCCCACTAACACCCAACTTGTGATTTCAGGTGTAAACATAATGAAGGCAATGTTGTTTTCCCCATTTTATTCTGTATTTTTATGGACATTAGGGTTTTTTTAAGTTAATATGTTTTCTACTGTGTAAACACAAAAAAGACTAGTATGCTTCAGGAAAATGTTGAGAAAACCAGAGAGACTGACGTGAGGAAGATATGAGACACATTTTCACCTTTCAAAAGACCTTTATATTCATTGGCAAAATGAAACTATAAATGAGGTGAAAAGGGAAAACTTTCATGGTGCCTCTTGCTCTCTTGTTGTCGAAAGAGCAGCAAGAGGGGGATGGTTTCACAAGGGAAGGAAATCCAGGGGCTAAGGGTGAGCACAGCACAGGCAGGGATCTCCCTGACAGGGAGCACCTGAAGAGAGAGAGCAGTAGCCAGAGTTCAACAAGAATCCATTGCTGGGTAGACAAATTCACAGTGACTGGGTAGGTCTCAAGTCTAGCCAGACACATGGTCAGGGCCTGCCAGATAAATGGTCAGGGCACGGGCATACCTACTGAGTAGCTAAGGCAAGGATCAGTGTAGCTCTCAAGCCAAGGGGTGAAGGCTGTGTAGCTGGAAATAGCACATAAAGCTTGTCACAGCCCTTTTCATCCAGCTTCTACCCAGAAAGCCCAAGTAAAAAGCCTGTACCATGGCAGAGCTGGATTTTCACACAGGCAGCCAAACCACTGGATAGCAAAAGATTGCAGAACCTATCAGTACACTCAGGTCCCTAATTGTCATTTTCCAATTAACTGCACATCTTTACTTCCCTTCTAGGTCTTTAACATAAGAGACATCTCACCTTGTGTCAGTGTGATTCATTGTTTTGACTGAAAGCAAGAATGATCTTTTCTGTCCAGCAGGGATAGTGGAAGCTCCTGTTGTCCTGGCTGGCTGGCAAACCCACACAGGCTGATGGGCTGGCCCACAGAACAACAAATTGCTAGAATTATGCCTCTGGTTTTATAGCAATGGGAGCTCTAATTTTCAACTCCCTAAAAAGCTACTAATTTTCAAGAAACCTGCAGAAAATTTATATGTTGGATTTGCCCATGGCTGAAATAAGTCCAGATAGACAGCTGGATGAATCCTTGTCTGCTTAAGGAATCAGGGCATCTGCCTTGTAAGTGTACCTTAGGTGTCTCTTTTAGCAGGTTGAATTTTTCTGAAAAGATTAAAAAATTGCAATAGAAAAGAAAGGGTGGCTCAATTTCTACCTCTTAACACAAGCTTCTATCAGTGTGGAAACTGCTTGGGATCCATGCACTTTAGAAAATTCCCTTCTTTAAAGGAGGAGTAATTGCTTGGTCCTGTGAGGAACAGTGAAAAAAAGGGGTGCTGACCATAGTTTGGTTATTCAGTCTGTAAAGATGCCAGGTTTTGTGAGCACTTTGACAGCTTCACACCAAATCCCAGCCTATTAGCAGCCACTAGGCTCATGTGGCTTCCTCAATATACCCACTAGCTCATATCATATCACCACTCTGGCTTTGCAAGACTGCATCAGGTGAGCATTTGTCTTTCTGTATATCTGAACCTATTTCTCCAAATCTGAGAGACAAAAGGAGTCAGCTAAATCTCTGTATTACCTTGGTGGCCCGCAGATCAGTAGAAGACCTTAAGTGCTGACTCACAAACATGTGAATGCTACGATGATAAAAACATTTGGCTTGTGCAGGTCTTCTTCCACTGTCACTCCTGAAAGTAATGGGGAAACACCTCTTGAGCTGCTGAGCATTACTCCGAGCAGTCAGTGCTTTTTTGGGAGTACATACACTATTCCCTGGACTTCTTTCCCCTTCTCCAAGCTCCTTTTTCTTGTGCTTGTACCCTTTCTTGTGCTGCCTTTCCCTTTTTATAATAAATACCTCTGTTCTTGGAAGGTCTGGCCAGATTTTTCTCCAACTGAATTTCTCAACTTGCTCATTGAAGAATTGTTTTCTTCCCACTCTCTTCCTTATGACCCTGAGAAGGGAATTTTCTAGTGTAACATCAAACCTAAGGCAAGTTGTAATTTCATACTTTTGTATTTTGCCATGACTAAAAGTAGGTTTAATCTCTGTTTAGTAGAGCACTTTTGCATACACTGCAAATAAAAAAAGAGAAAAATAAAAGGAGAAAGTTTTTGAATTAAGCTGTAGTCCTCTCTTTTTACAGGTGGCTAAAATTACCAAGTTATATTAGGAATAACCTGAATTATGCACAAGTCTAATTTTATAATTCTATTAATTTTATTACTGAATAAAAGTGACATTTTTTCCTCAGCTTTGAAAGGTTTTCCGTAACTACATGCTCTGCCTCTTTGGTAACTATTAATAACTTGAAGAACAAGATTGTAATGAGGATCTAACAGCATCTTTTCAGTGGAAATGTCATTTAAGTTTAAATGTCATTTACTCCTAAGCAGTATATTAAAATTACTAGTCTGGTATCTCGGTGGGAGCTGGAACTTAAATTCTATACATGAGATCAAAAGTTTAGAGAGTGACCACCGCAGCCTTTCACTTGTCTTATGAAAGCCAGTGCATATGTAGGGAAAAGACCATGGGAAAATAGTTCAAGGACATGTTAAACAAGTCCTTTTGAGGCAAATTGTTGGGGAACTGAAGGTGCTTTGCTTTCAAAGCCTGGTGCCTTCTGCTTACTTCAGAAAATTTCTCAACAACTTCCATTTTTTTTGTTTCACTAACATTATCTGTTATGTGGCAGGCAGAAACCCATTCATCTTTGCTAATGCTTGACAAGGAACTTAGGGATGCAGGCACACCATGCCTCAGGCATGCCCATTTCCAGCAGTAGATGAGGTCTGGTCCCAGTTTTGATACTATCTATAGATGACATGTGGCATTGTCGCAGGGAATTGAGATTTCAGAGAATCAGAAATCAGAATTCAGACTGTCCGCCCACACCCTGGAACAGCTCTGCAGAAAGAAAATGTCTAATATTTTCTGCTCCTCTTTGCATATGCAGCATTTAATGTCATATCTGTGTGTTAGCACGGTTTAAGTTATTGACAACTGTTCTGTGATATTAACGTTACATTTTTGCTCTGATTCTATGCATTCTACTTCAAGTGTACTTCACAGATAGTGACAAGAAGTGGGGAAAAATAGTAAAATCACAGAAACTGCTATGACCCAAGCTAAATGAAAATTGTACTAATATTTTCTTGAAGTACTAGATGAACCTAGGGGAAAGCAATAAATATTCACCTTCCCTACAGAAGATGAATAGGAGTTGATGGCTCACTGTCTTTTCTAGTGCAGAATCCAGGGTAATGATATGAAAGTATTTGCCAGCAGCTCTAATACAAATGAAGCAGATAGTTCTCCATTTAGTTTGCAGCTGGGTGTGGACATCCATTCTGTAGGATGTCAAGGATGCAGGAAATGTATGCAGTTTCAAGAAGGATATTGCGCAGATCGAGGAAGACAAATCTTTAGAGAGTTGTTAAGTAATCATTGGCTGTAGTTTATGATTTGTCTGGCCTACAAACTGTTGGAAACTGGGGAAGTACTGAAGGGCCTGATCTATTATTCTATTCTTACACAGTCACATGCTTTTCCCTACTGTGCAGAGCAGGACACAGAGATAGTGGAATTGTTCAGTTTGTTCCAGCACAGCTTTTCTGAACAAAGGTGCATGAGATATGCAGAATAGAAAATACAGGGATTATTTGAGATGCCTGTAACCAGTGTGGTCAAAAGGCACACTTAACTTGACAATGAAGAAAATGATGGGGATGAAAAACAAACTGAAAATATGTCAGAAAAAAAAATGAGGCAAGTCAAGTGGCATAAAGTATGATGGTACTTGAATAGAACTTAAATAGTCAAGCACCAAGAACCCTCAGTGGATCAGCAGAGAATATTCAGGAATATTCCAGGGAGCTACTGCAGCCACTGCCACACCAAAGTGGGTGCAAACAGACAACAGGGTTACCAGGAAGATTTGTTCAGGAGGGGGTCACATGGGGGTTCTCATGGATTACTAATAGAAACTAGACAATACAAGATTTCATCTTGTCTAAATGAGCTGGATGAGGAATGACCATAGTAGAGCATTCTTGGCTAATTTGAATTCTAGTACTCAAGACTGGGACTTGAATCACATCTCATTGGAGAAACAGGGCTTTGAGTCTGTGTGCACAGGGTTCTGTCCCTTCAAAACAGGCATCTAGTGGTGCTTTAGAGGGACACGTGTCCTCGAAGATCTAGAAAGATGACTATTGCCCTTAGTCCTTTGTCAGCTTTCCTGGCCCATATGAGTGACTTAAAGACTCATAAAGTGTCGGAAGATTGTAATTTTATGGTACAGTATTGCCACTATGTACTGTACACTGTACAACCTATTGAGGTAACGTTATCCCAGCAGGTAGCATACTGAAGCATGGCTTTTTGTTAGAATAGTGTACCTGCTGCCAAATGTTCTAAAATGTACCTAGACCTCCCAGTTTTGGAACTCCCCTGTGAAGCTGACTTGCTGTGCGACAGAGAGTTCTATGGCTCAGTATGGCTGGGGAAGGGCAATGGTACCAGAAGGACGACAACAACCAGAGACAACAGTTTAAACCTTCTAGAAGTACGCAGAAAACTCCAGTCCTGTAGGTGACCCACGTACTGAGAAGTTCACACAACCTTCTTTGGTTAACTGATCTCATAAAATATATTGCCAGGATTTTTCCCAATATACAAAGGGAGAGAGAGTCGCTTGGATTCCTCAAGCCTGTTGTAATAAAAGCTATAGAGCAATACAAGTGGATAAGAATGAGAATAAAACTGCTGACACCAGCATTTACAAAGTTTGGGAAGTGTTCAGAGTACTGTGTATCAAAGTGAAATGTCTTACAGGTCTTCAATGCAGATCCATCACTTGGACTCATAGACGCATGGCAACATTTGGATCTAAGAGTCCCTTTCAATGTGAGCAGAGTCAGGTAGAAAGAAAGGTAAGTGGAATGCCAGCACCAGAGAACAGGTTGGCAGGATGCAGCAAGCTGTACAGGACAGCGTGTTCCTAAGTCTGGACAGAAGTGATAGGAGTGGAGATCCCCACGTGAAAGATGGCAGCAAAAAGCAGTTCAGGGTGTTTCCTGGTGACGTGGTGTGGAAAGAGCTGACCACCTAGCCCATGAATCTCTGGGACATTTTACCTGGGAAACAAGGCAGAAGTATAAAATTGGGTACCGCTGTGTCACCTGCAGCCCTATGGTGTCTCCCAGAGGAGGACTGTCTGCTTCCCATCCCTGGCACTGAAATGTGGGTGAGGGAAAAGGGTTTCCAACCGATGGCCTGTTATCCTGATTAGTGATGCTGAGGGTCACAGCTTGGGACAAAGACAGCTTTCAGGGACAATTTTTTCTCCAACTTGTACTTTGATCTGTCATTTTCATTATTCTTTTCTCTGCATAGAGTACCTTGGCATCTTCCTGAAATGAACTCAGACGTGCTTAGCAGATTCTGAAGATATTTCAGAATATCTTCAGAGCAGGGCTGCTCTGAAGAGTAATTTAGACCAATTTTTGTCTAGCTTTTCTGAAGTCGTGACACAGAACCCTGTCTCTGATTATTAAAAGAATTATACTGGCAGCTAGTAATACTTCATTTACAAAAAGAAGTTTTATTTAAAACACTCTTGGCAAGGTTGGGAACGTTGATTAAATCCCAAACAAAGATTAAAACCACATATGTTCAATTTTTTTAAAATAACAAATGCTTGTAGATAATTTAAATAACAGATGGGTGCTTTAAATAGATGGACTATTTAAATAAATTACTTTAAAAAGTTCAAATAATTATTTACTTCAGTTATCTATTGAATGTGTAAGCTCTGAGGGTTCTGTTGCAAGCACAGATTTATTATTTTGGAAGAGAACTCCAAGTTGACGGGAAGAGTGATTTCTTTTGTTGTTCTTCTGATTTCACTATCATGTTCCTAGCCAAAGATGTTAGTTAAGTTAAGGCACGGGACCGGGAATGGCATGAACTTCAAAGAAATCCCTGGATTGCTTGGACAGACTGTCTTCTATACAAAAAGTGCATATCTAGAAAAACATACTGGGAACAGCATGATATACTTGACAGATGCTGGCCTTTAGCCACCAGTAATGGGAGTGGGATGTTCAAGGGGCTTGGACCTTTAAACACAGCTTATGAAAATAGTAAAGACTCATCTTTTTACAATTACTTTTTTTCTTCTCTGTGTCTGAAAGACAAGAGGCCTCTTGAAAGGATTTTTAGGGAAGAATGTGCCCCTGGTTTATTTGTGTCTTTTCCACAGCTGAATAAACTGGTTAGAAAGGAGAGTTGGGATGATATTTGAGTGCCTTACCCTAAGCAGGCAGAGATTGCTCTTGTATCTCCAGTACTGCATGGGCGGGTTCTGCTCTGTCTGCTCTGTCTGTCTGCTCTCCCAATGCTCATCTGTCTCCTACCTTCTTGGCTGCTCAGCCACGGATCTGTGCCCATTGCCCTCGTGATACCTTCCTGAACAAATGATCTGTAATCTCTACCTGGCAGTACAGCCTGCTTTTTCCTCCTTGGCAGATGGGGAACCTGAAAGAGTTAGGGATTACATCATCACCCCTGTCTTCCCTTCGCCAGCATCCAGAGGGCTGAGTCACAGTTGCAAGATAAGAGCAGTTTGTTCTGTCTGCCCCAGAGGAGAGAGCTGGTAATAATTAATGCCTGTCTCTTCCCGACAGAAAACTTGGAACGTTTTGGAGAGGAGACTAGGCAGCCAGGCTGTTTTCCTCCGTGTGGATGCAGGGGCATGTCACAGGCTGCCCAGGAGCTGAGTCAGCACAGAATTCAGGTGCTGGAAGCGCCAGACCGGTAGAGCAAGGAGACAGTGATCCTGCCTAACTGTGCAGACTGTCTGGGCATGGTGGGAGCTGAGCGCTCTCAGGGGCTGACAGGAACAACACCATCAGCACTCATGGGCAGGCAGGAGGAGCCCTGGGGGGCCAGGCAACATCTGACGGGCCCAGTGGTGCCCTTCGGACCCTCACACAGACACTGGTGTGTTTAACGACAGGATTCAAATATCAGTGTAGAGGCTTTAAGTTCCAATGGCAGAATCACAGAATCTACTAGGTTGGAAAAGACCTTTGAGATGGTCAAGTCCAACCAATGTAGATGTCAGTATTAGTAGTGTGAGGCTGGCTGGCTTCTGAGTTGTATTTTGTGCCTGCTTTTGTGCTGTCAGAAGCTGGGTGAGCTGAGTTTCCCATGTAATCACACACATCCAGGTGATGAGGCTTTACAAATTCTTGATGAGCTTGACATTTCTGAGACAGCAAAGGAGTAAACATAGTAAGCCCATGTAGTGCAGAAAATGAGGATTTAGGAAGCAGCAGATTGTGTGTTTCTTCCCTGGTGCCAGAGGGAATACAGCAGATCTTTTACTTTGAGTTAACAGAATTACAGAATGGGTCAGGTTGGAAGGGACCACACTGGTCATCTGCTCCAACCTCCCTGCATAAGCAGAGTCACCCTAGAGCACAGGGAACAGGATTTCATCCAGACAGTCCTTGAATATCTTCAGTGAAGGAGACTCCACAACCTCTCTGGGCAACTACTACACGGTCACCTGCACAGTAAAGAAGTACTTCCTTATTCTGTCTTCCTCATATTTGGGTGGAACTTTCTGTGCCTCAGTTTCTACTCCTTGTTCTCTTGGCCTAACCCTTCCCAGAGGTCACTGAAGTAATTAGAGAAACAGGTGCATTGATTGCAACAGGTGTTGTTTTCTTTCTCAGTTGTATTCTTGTAAAACATTAGATCTTTAGCTTTCTGCTCAGTCTGTTTTCCTGTGGGAGAAAGCAAGTGGTCTGGCAAGGTCAGATGAAGCTGGAAGGATCTGAGCTGTTGTCCATACTTTGAGCACAACTGTGGTAAATTACTTTCTCTCCTACTTCACTTGTTTTCCTGTTTTGTTTGAGGAAGCTGTTGGTGTAGAGTTGTAGCCCTCAAACTTTTCATAGTAGAACATGGAGGGTTGTAATATAAAAACAGTGAAGGAAATCTGCAGTAATATGTTCCCATGGTAGCTCTCTCAAAGTAATCAGTCATATCTATTTGAATAATACAAACAGCAGAAGTGAATCCTAAAGTAAGGAAATCCAACAGTTAAAAGTGAAATGTGAAGAGATCAGTACCATGTCTTCTGTCTTCTTCTATT
This sequence comes from Nicator chloris, assembly GCA_013400495.1. NCBI lineage: Eukaryota > Metazoa > Chordata > Aves > Passeriformes > Pycnonotidae > Nicator > Nicator chloris. Next base: position 25,931 of record WAAE01008982.1, read on the forward strand.
ATTATTGCCCTTTGATGGATTGATTGCTGCATAGGGTGATGCTTGGTTAAGCCATTGGTCTGAAAATAGCCAGCACCAAAAATTGATGTCAAACAAACTCAATATCCAAACTCCCAGACCAGCAGCCTGACCAGAGGAACATGGCACTTGCATTCAGCTGCTATCATTGAGGACTTGTTGGGTCCCACACCTTTAAAATAAGTGATTCCAGGCTTACAGATTGCATTGTGTTTTTTTCCCCTGCTTCCAGTTCAAATAAAGCCTGTGAACAGTACTTTGCTGTCACAGCAAGAAAAACAATGTGCTTTCATGTTCTCTCAAAATATCTCAGGAAATGGCAGCTCCCAGCTGCCCTGAAGGTATCTGCATGAATGAAAATCAGAAGTGTGTGTCCTATTAAGGCTCTAGATCCTGCTAATTCTTATCTCATCCTGAAATAAGTACCATCTTTTAACTACAGAACTAGAATTTTCAAGTTTCATCCTGCTAGTAAGAAGAAATGTTTTTGTGTCCTTTGTACAGGTATAATCCAACTTTTCTTGGGATAATTATGATTAACATCAAATAGCACCTTGTAGGCTTATTCTCCATTTTTTACAATTGGCAAGATAAAACACATCAGAAAGAGAACCAAAAGAGAGCAGGAAATGTCTTTACCTTGGCTGTGAAGCTTGTTTACCACTTCAGAAGCCAAGCCTGTTTTATGAATGAGAATAATCCCTATGCCCTGAATAGAACTCCATGCCTCTAAATCTAAATGCAATTTGCAAAAAACGGGACTCCATTATTGTCATGTCACTGTGGCAAAATAGCAGCACAGAGTAAGTGACTGCTGTGAGGTCACCAGCAGGACAGAACTGCCCTGCAGCCTCCTGGAGCCCAGGCTAATGCCCTGTACAGTCAGATAGAAGCACAGGAACAATGCTGGAGACTTATGGTAACCAAAGTATCCCGTGTACCTGACTCAAGAAGATGCTTCCTGTGATGCAGGAATCTTATCAGCTATTGTCTCCTTCAGTGGTAAGAGGATGTGATTAGTTCTTAAAAAAGCAATAGTAAATCCTCTGATCTCTGTGGCTGCATTTGGAAAAGTCTGGAGTGATATGGCTGCATTTGTTCTGTCTGTATGTACCTGTCTGTATTGCATCAAAAGCCAATCATGGAAAGGATGTGAACATGTTTGGGATATTTTGACTACTCTGTTCTGGTTTGCATGACAGAGGTAGAAGGTAAGGGATCAGCTATTCGATGGGGAGAAATCAATGGATTGACATGAAATCCATTGATTTTTATCAATTTATGCTGCCTGGGAACTAAAACTTAGTTTTTTTTCAGAGACTTAAATTTCACCCTAAGTTTCAAGTGTAACAAGCCAGAGAGATATCTATGTTACAAGGTAGCTATACAAGATGTAAAGTCTCCTGATGCTGTGATTGCACCATGGTAGATTACATGGGGGTGGAAGAATCAGTTCCATTTTGGAATAGCTTGGGAGGATTCTGAATTTGGATTTGTGCATCAAATGAGGATTTTGTAAGTATTTTTAAAACAAACAAGCTTTTTGTTTGTTTCAATGTATTTTCAGTTATAACGGTTTTTTTTCAGTTAGTTTTGGTTTTGCCTTCTCTCCCTCTTCTCTTCCACCCCAGAAGTTACCACGGAGTTGATCTGAACTTTGTTCCATCAAAACCAAGAATGTCTGTAAATTTCGTAAATGTTTACAAGTATTGTATTAAGCCTACCCAAGCCTTCTATTAATTTAGATAATTTCTTGTTACAATCATCCTCAGCATCTGGGCTTTGTCAATTAGATACAATCCAAGGAAAGACAGAGATATCAGTTTTTAAAATGTACCTTAAAAGATCTTTTGCTCTGAAAAGTATCAAAGACATCTGTAAAAATCTGCTATGGGTCAATAACTGGCAATCTGTCTTGTGAACTACTAAAGAAAAAATAATGCTGTTTCATGTTCCGTTGCACTTTATTTTGAATAACAAAAGCATTTTACTCTTTGAAGATCTTATACAGGCTGATGGTAGCGTGGGTATGGACCTGAAGTTATTCGAAATCAGGGAGCAGTTACTGAGGGACAGACAGCCTCCAGTATCTTGGCAAGCTTGTTTATGTGTATGAATGCTTCTTTATGAGTTCAAAAACAAACTACCACCTCTTGCTTGACTGTTATGTTCTTTGAACTTTCCAGGAGCATACTGTTCCTACATTATCAGTTAAACAAAAATTTCACTCCCTATGCTAGTAAACATTTCAGTGCAAATGTTTGCATCCTCTGAGAGCTTATTACCAAGCTGTTATTTACTTTATATTTGAGAGAAAAATGAAGTGACATTTTCTTTCTGGTTTTGGAAAATAAATGTAGGTTTTTTTTCTTTTGAAAAACAAAAATACTTTACAATTTAATTTTTTTTTTAACTTTCCAACACTGTGTACACCTTCTTTTCTTAACAGACTCCTTTCAGAAAAGAATGATTTAGGTAGGCAGTTATTCACTATATTCAAAGGAATTGAAATTCTATTGTCTCTCAGTTGGCTGTGTGTTTAGGTGTTACCTTCCCAAAGCAAAAGGGACTTTACGGAAGGAGATGCTTTGGGATCACTTGGGCTGGAATGTAACACATGGTGTCTATATTTGGCACAACAATGCTAGGCAACAGAAGACATCTTTCCAGTCTGCTATCATTACTTCAACCTACTCCCTACATCAGAAACAGGCTGATTAAACCCTTTCTTGTTAAAGCTACAAACCATGACTTGATTTAACAGAGAACAACAGAAGCAAAGGTAGTTAAAGAGAATTTAAATAGCTGATGTTTTCCGTTTGGATGGCTTGTACATTCAAACATATACCTGCCTCAGCTGTATTGTGCTGTGTTCATTATATTTGGTATATTATGCTTGATGATCCCTTGGTGGTTTTTGCTGGACTACTTGTTTACCTCTCCTCCCTTGAGATAAAAAGTGAAACTCTAAATATACGGGAAGCTGACATCACATGTGATTCTTTTTATATCTGTGTCCCTATGTATTTACATAATTGCCAGAAGTAATTACCAGGAAGAATTGCCTAAAGAAGAAGAATTTTTTGCAGAGAACATGTAAACTCTTGCGGCATATTTCATGGGGAGAGATCTCTGCTGTATAAAACATCTAGTTAAAGCTACAAGAGACATTTGCATGGGTGCTCCTCAGCACTCAGACCTTTGTACTGTGTTTTTTCTATTGATGGCTTAGATCTTGATTAATTACTTCTTACCGGGGAAAGGTCCTCATGATGCCTCCATCAGGAGACCAGATGATAAGGTACTTACTGCTCTTTACATGGACAATTTAGTAAACTCCCACAGCTGTCACTCTGCTGTGAAGTTCTTGCACTACATTCAATAAGTTGACAAATATCACCTGGCTGAGAATAGGGTCTCGTGCTTATAGATGTTCTTTGAGATTTGTAGGCAAAAAACACTGCAAAGGAATTAGCTATTTATAGACTATGAGAACAGTTTAGAATAATTGAATTTCTGGTGGGAGGGATTTTTGGACCTCTGCATTTCATACAGGTTTATATAATGCCATGTTTCTCTTTATAACCACTTGGAAAAAAATATAATTTCAAGAAATTAAAGCAACGTTTCAAGAAGGTTTTATTTTGGATAAATCCAACTCAATACATGTAAAGTAATATGCTACACAAAATGTTCTTTTACCCTGTTTTCCATTGACACAAGAACAAATTCTTATTCTTTTTAATGCTATGTGTTCTGAAAGCCCCTCTTAAAGAATCTCATTATTTGTTCCATAATGGCAAAACAGCTGTGAGAATGAAGAAAATCAGTCATGGAAAGATTAATGGTATTTCATGCTCCTGTAGCTGCACTGAAGGGAGTTAATCATCCTTTTTAAAGGCAGGTAAGGAAGTTTACCACAGAAGGAAGCCTATCTTACTGGATATTTCTACTGCTTCACACATTGTTAGTCATTTACTAGGTATGCCTTTATGTCAAACTCCTCCACAGGAGGAGACACAGACTAGGGATGGGAAAATGGAGACAATCCAGTCAGTTCAAATCCTGCTTTGATTTTCTGATGCCACTAGCTGATGCCACGTGCCATTCTGAGGTGACCCAGTGAAAAGCTGCAGTTTTCATAAGCAGATGCTGGTCATGCTGTGCACCATTAGAAGCAGAGGCCTGCACCTGTGATGCTGACTGACACAAAGACTGATCTTGGCATTTCTACCTCCCCTATCTCTACACAGTTGTGGTTTATAAACATTATTCACAAAGTATTTTGGGTACATAGCGCTCATTTATGCAAGATAAAGACCTGGAAAGACAGATACAAACCTGCAAATATTTACCCCTTCTTCAGATACTCCTTTCCTCAAGACAAACATGTGAATTTGTTTTTACGGCTAATCTTCTATAAAATCCCCTTACTGTACATTTAACTCATGTATTACACCCACTACCCAATGCTTGGAGGCAGATCCTTCTCCTTTACTAATGCCAAAACCATTACCCCTTGAGGTTTCAGAAAGCATGAGGGCTGCCCTCATCAACATCAAAACCTTGTGGTTTGAGGGGTGAGCTGTGGTTTGCTCCATATCTGCACTGAGCTCTACCACTGAGCCCCCTTGTCTTGCTAGAAATGATAGAGGGAATATCCACTTCCTGCTGAATTGTCCCTGCAAGACTAGTGCAGAAGATGTGGCTCTTATCTTGCAGCTTTCTGTTATTTATGCAATTGTTAGAAACACTTAGTTCCTTTTTGGAAGTAAAAAGAGTTGCTAGCAGAACTGAGGCTTGTGGGGTTAGATTGATGAGGGAGAACCTATTTTTCTGACTGCCCTTCTGTTTTTCTGCCTGCTAGCAAACAGCAGTCAATACAGGTAGCTGCAGGGAGCAGGGTGATCTTTTATCTCCACAGAAGAAAATTGAAAGCTCCAGCTGAGTAAAATGATGAGGAAATGGAAACAGAATTGCTGGGTGAGACAAATCCCAGTAAGTGTTTCACATTTCCAAAACATTTTACTTTTTGATAAATAAAAGAGGAGTTAAAAATTCAGATTGAATTGCCCATGGCATCTATTTAAAAAGATGTTGGTTATTTTCAGGAATAAAGAAGTACCTTTCAGGATTAAATACAAACTATAGTTTAAGAAAATGCTTTGGAAAAGTCTGTTTCAAAATACAAAGAACAGTGTGAATCCAGCTCAAATTTATGAAAGTGTTTTGTGTTGCAGGAGATCTGTCCATAAATTCCATACAGATTTGTACTAAACTTCAAACTTGCAGATGTATTCTTATATTTATACATTGGTCTTGGCAACTAAATTCACAACATGCTCATATTAGCAGTCTTCTATACCAGCAAATAAGAGTTAATGCAATTTTCTTCAGCTTGAAAATTATGTGATGTATTTAGGAAAAGCCCATGGATCAATTTTTTTCAGCCTAAAATGCCATTGCTTGCATCTGAATTTAAGTTAAGCTAACCTCTGGGTATTGATGGTTTAACATCTATTTTCATCTTTTGCCTTGACTCAATAGGAACATACTAACACACTGAAACTGTGTTTTAGTAGGTCTAAAGTCAGGGGAGAGAACTAAAGTAAGCCTGCAGAATCCTTTTAGAGATGGCTGTAACTATACCTCTGCCTGGGATGCTATGCATGAAGGTTGTGCTCTGGTGGTAGCTAATAAATATTAGAAACACCAAAAGCATCTCTATGGTATGGAGAGAGCTTTACAACAGGACTGCGGTAGTCTTAGTGCCTGTTTTTCAGTTTAGGCTTGGGCCTGATAAGGAGCAGGAGAGAAGCATTTGGGAAAAGCCCAAGGATTTATGCTTAAAGGCTGTGCTTTTAGTCGGTAATTTTCTGTGCGGTGGCTGTTGAGTGACTTGTGGCCCACACGTTATGACTGCCATTGGCCAGATACTGGTGTAAACAGACTCAGACTGAACAGAGGAGAACCTGGCTACGTGTTTGACAGTGGAGGCTGGCCTGCTTGTGTCCAAGATTGTTGGATGGGCAATGAGCGCTTGTGTAGGCAGCAGATCAGTGTTAATGGAAACTGCCTGGGTGGAAACTGGCAGTAAAGCAGAGCAGAATGCTGGGACATGATCTTTACTGCAGATTAATATTTGTGGGCTAGGATATAGCTAAGGCTCTGGAAGACTGGGATAAAATGCCTGATGCTTGCTATTGGGGATGTTTTCTCCTTTGTCTGGATCCTGGCTGAGAGGCTGGGTGCTGTGCAGTTTAAGGACAGTGACCTTAAGAAAGCATAAGAAGTAGGAGGATGCAGAGATGACTTTAAAATCTAGGTCTGAACTACCACCTTTCCTCAAGGAAGTCATATTCCCACATCCCAGCCCCACCTACAGAGTGGGAGAAATTAAATAATTTGTCTGATGAAACAATAGAAACAAAGTCAAAGTCACAGGTCACAGCTAATTGAGGATGTAAGGGCAGTTGGGATCAGGTGACATGCACTGTTCCTAACTTTCCTCTTCCTGATTAGACAGTAAGAAACACATGGTCCTCCTTTCATGTCCTATCTGTCTTGGCTACTCCAGCAGCACTGGAAACACCTGTATGATCCTAGTGACAGAGATGGGGTAATATGAGGAGGAAATAACTCACTGGATTCGTAAAGTAGACTTTTCCCTACCAGGTTGTGATGAACAAGACAGTGATGATGCTTATCCCTATGCTTTCCCCCCTTTTTAAGCCTTTGTTATTCAGCAGTGAGTTGTGAAGCAGCAGACATTACTGGGCTTGAAAGCATCAAGTGTTAGCAGAGGTGGTATTTAAATAAACTGTCTTTCTCATATGTGCTCTCTCTGCCCAAGATCGGCTTGGTGGTGAATTGGAAAGAGCAGAAGACTTATGAATCTGCTGCTGCTCTTTGCAGAGCTGGCCTTACTCTAAGCTTTTGCTGGCATTGTAAATCCTTCTCAGGTGTGGCATTCTCTTGAAGATGACAAAGCTGCTATCTTCTGGCTCCTCATGGTGCCGAAAGCCGGGGCTGTCTTTAGGTTTTCAGGTTTGTGCTGTTGGAAAGATTAGGTAGGCTCTCAAGAGGCCTGAAAAAAGGCCTTTTTTTTGACACCCAACAGTGGCACTGTCATGGGAAACCAAAAAAACACCGTCTCTAAATGCTTTGCAAAGTCTCATATTTTCTTCTGTTCTGTAACTGGATGTTGCTGCCCACATCCTTAGCTCTCACTTGATGCAGAAACTTGGAATGCAAATGAGAAACCACTGTGAGGCTTATGTGTGGGGTCTGGTGGTGTGAAGCACAGGGATCTTAGGATCATAAGAGGCTCAGTGCCTCAGACATGACAGAAGAGGTATGTCTTTAGATGTATCACAGAGATTAACTTACATGTATGCTTTCTGCCAGGGGGGAATGGGATCTATTTAGGGAGAAGGGAGGACTATAGGTGAGGCTGGATCCAAGCAAAATCACGTCTATGGCTAACAGAATCACCAAAATCCTTGCTTTTCTTTCTAGATGTGAAAATGTATTCAGTGAGACTACCAAACATGTGATCCATGTAATACAAAGATTCATTCAGGCCTGGTGACTCATTTCATGACCTGGTAGGGAAAGCTTCCGTCATCCCAAAGCTCACAGCAACTCCAATTTGGCACACAGGGAAAAAAAGATTCTCATTGAGAGCTGAGTAGCATGGATAGCACTGCCAACATGTTACAGCCATACCAGATGTTTCACAGCTTTTCAAAATTGACTGGCATTGCCTACACTGTGCTCTGGAAAATTGCTTGCTGGGTCAGAAAAGCATAAAATATTTGTTGGACACCAATGAAAGCGAATACGCAGTGTTCCTGTGATGAGCAGTCAAATCTGTAAGAAAGTTTCAACTTATGTATTTTTTACTTCCCTCCAAGAGAGAAAATGTAAATACAACATGCTGCAAGTAATAGTGATGAGTCAAGGGAGTAGATGGAAGAGAGAGCAGGGAATGAAGGAAAAAAATCTCCCGTCTTGTCAATGTCTTATTCACAATGTCAGTCTTGACTTCTGCCAAAGTTCGGTTCTTCTCCATCTCAGCCTAAGAGAAGATCAAAGCTAGAGAACACACCTGCGGCATATTCACCAACAAATAAAACAATAAGTGTTTAGTATCTTGATTAAATGTTGGGAGATGGTAGAGCATCCCAGGCTTTACTTGATGTGGCAGGCAGCAGAGTAGAGCACAATGGGCAGACCTTATGTCCTTGCTGCATGCCCTTGTTCCTAGGGCACTGTAGCTGAGGATTGCCTATTTTTGCAGGCTGCAAATACCTCTATATCCCTGAAACAGAGGTCCATGGCATTTTTTCTGTCTGGCACTCTGGCTAGTGCTCTATTTAGATTACAGCTAATCTCCAGCCCAGCTGAAGCAACAATTAAAAAAGTAACCCTCAGACTGTTGTTGGATAAGAACCTGAAGTTTCTTTAAGATATGTTTACTCCTAAGTAGTGTGCTCATGGACCAGTAAATGGCAGTTGGACCTGTGCAAAGAAGACATTTCAGAGGTATTGTGTGTGTGAAAATGCCATTTTTTTCCCCAGAAATGTACTAGATTTCAAGAGAGAATTTTTGAAGGGGTACCTGCAAATCCTGATTGGAGTTTTCCATCAAAAAAAAAATCGAGTAACCTCTAAGAAACCTTACTGTCTGTAATTTGATGGTACAAAATCCAACTGCCTTGACTGGTCTTGAGAAGGACACCAAAGTCACATCCTCTGTTTGGTTGGTATATCTGTGCAAGCAGGTAACTGTAGTAGAGAGATCAGGAAAGCAGACTCAGGTTTCTAATTCAATCGCTCCAAAAACTTCCACTACTGTGTGATCAATAGGCACCTGGAGATGAGTGGAGCAGTAAGTTTGAAAGTGTTGATTCCTGGGTCTGCAACTACAGCTTCTTCTGAGACCTTGATGTGAGTAGACAGCTTTGGAGTTTATTGCTGGGTCACCACAATGAGAAAAGAGGCAGGGTGAAGACCCACCTGTTCCTTAGTTTTCCCATAGGCTAGACAGCCTGCTTTGCAAGGGCAAACTTTGAATGTGTCAAAAAATCAATACAGTCTAAAACTCCAGACTCACTATTGATTGTGTCTTTGAAATCCTCCTCCTGAATGGTCTGCTATTTTTGTTCATAATTGAGGTTGAAGTCACTCTCTTTGGTACCTGTGGACTCTGTCAGTTCATTCCCAGGTCCTCCCAACCCCTTTACTCCTGCTCACTTTGCAATTACTTTTGAAAGGAATTATTTAACATTTTCTGGAAATAACAGAAATCCTTTCTCTGCCCCATATCTGTGAGGGGCAAACAATGCAGTCCTACAGTGGTTGTCTCAATTACAGAATTTAGTTTTGTTAAGACATTGGAGCAAATGGTTATGAATTCTTATAAGTAACATACCTTTTACAAGGAGAACCTCAAGCTTATAAATGTTGTAATACACCTGTCTGCATTTTCATCTGGTGAGATTTAAAACTTTTTTTATTTAAAACTTTTTATTATTAATAAGTTGCTTTTTGTAGTAAAGGATTTGAAAACTTCTGCAGTAGATAGGTTCTGCATTTCTTCTGCCATTTGTATTGTGAATAAAAGAAAACAAATGTTAATTGACAATTAATTTAACTTGAACAATAACTTGGTAACTAATATGTCCAAAAACCTTTTTTTTTTTTTT
>WAAE01008982.1:35685-46509 GCA_013400495.1 Nicator chloris
AATGGGTAAAATGTGTGAGATTTAAAGCAACACAGAATTTAGATGGTCAGCTTGAACTTTCTGGGATTTCATTGTCCATCACAATCTCTGTTAAAGAAACTCTGACTTGGCAAATAAAGCCTGGTTTTTGTGACTTTCATAGCATTATCTGTATTTAAAGCATACAACGAGCTAAAGTGGGTGTGTTGTTCAACTCTGTGGAACAATTTTCTTGTGTGAAACTGTACCTGGTCTACAACAGATTGCAGGGGAGGACAGTTTGTGCTCCTCTTACGCAGAGAGACTCCACAGCTTATGGAAAAATATATTTAAAAATCAGGCTTCTGCCTTTAAAAAAATTCTGATATATCTTCTTCTTTGGATTCAGCAAGCCAATGAGAATAGGAACTAAAGCGTAATGACTAGCCCTCTGGAGAAGACCACCTGATCTTATGCGGGAGATTTTAACTTTCAGCATGTCGCATGAATATTACTTACAGATAAAGTAAGAATTTCTCTTGTCATTAAAGACAGAGAAAGGGAAAAGATGAAGTGCAAGGGTGAGAACCCCTGTTTTGTGTCCTTTTTGGATCTGGTTGTATTGGGTGCATATATGCGTCTGTCTCCCTGGTCTCAAAGACTCCAGGATCAGCAAGAGTTGTTCACAATTTGGATAAAGGCTTTTGTATTTAAGAACTAGTACGCTCACCTCTGTAGGTATCAACTGGAGTCTTCACATCTCAGAACTCTAACCATTACCCTCTGTAATATATATCTGGAGTCCTCCATTAGTAGAATAAATTTTACCCCCTTAGCCTTTCTTCATGTTTGAACACAAGTACTGAAAGAATTATTTCATTATAGACCGTCAGAGAGGGTCTTACTACACTTCTGTCAGTGCAAAATTATTTATTCTCACTGGTCCTTAGGGATATTTGCAAGTGCTCTGGAGTGCCAGACATTCAGCATACAGTGCTCAAGGTTCCCAGCTTACTTTCTTTTTTTTAATCATGTCTGTGTCTTCCAGTGGCTCATGCAAAATAAACTGTCTGGTTTGTTAGGAGAGCCACGTCTTTTTGAAAAGGAACACTTCCCAGCAGCTGTCAGCCTTAACTATCAAGAGATTTGCTTGCTAACACGTGTCCGGAAGAACCAACACTTTGTCAGGCCTCATCACAGCTCTCTTTTTCAGTCTTGCCAACACTACTACAGATTATTATGCCTCTCCACTTTTGTGTGTCTGAGGTCAGTGGAGTAGAACTATTCATATCTACCATGTTACCACTTCCCAGAGCACAATGTAATCAGTTTTGTGCTCTTTTCCTCAGCACCAGAAAATAAACCTTTGTGCACTCTCTGTTACCGGAGATTCAACTTGGAAATCTCAGTGGGCTATCCACAACTAACTTCTGTTTTGTTGCCCTGAAGGTACAATAGAAGCAGGTGCAGATCAGCATCCTAGATTCTTTCCTCATCTGTGGCCACCATGACATGCCAGGTAGGATGTTCTGACTTGCTTTGTTTGCTGCAAAGAAGTAGGGCAGAGGCCGTGTTGTGGCTGGTCCTAGCAATGCATCACTCAGTAGGGAAGGGAAGACAGGGGTTGTTCTGGCTGAAGTTTTGTTCTTGGCTGCAGCAGGCTTGTGTCACATCCCTCCTGCACAGGCATTTACCTGACTTGTGATTTCAGGGTAAATAGACTCCTATTTGGGCAGGCAGAATAAAGCTGAGGGTCATTTAGCAGCTGAAGCCTGCACCTAGTTGGGTGCTCACTGACAGCTGACCAGTGATTTGTCCTCTCTGCCCTGCTGTTCCTTCCAGGAAGGTGTGAGACTGCTGTGAGAGCACACTACCAGGACTTTGTGCGGCATTGCCTCTGAATGCCAGCCTATTCTTGCTGGTGAGAGAGATCTGATCCTTGCCTTATAAGAAAAGAGAAGTTAAATAGCCAAACCTTTGGGCTAGGGGCATGGTCAGAGGCATAGATCTGGCTTGATAAACACATTTGTAGGCAAACTGTTCCTTTTAACTCTTCTTGGCTATCCTCACTCAATGTACAAACCAGTTCCCTTTTGAACATCACAGGCCAAGCCCACAAACCACTCAACGAGGTATAACTGTCCACAAACACCATTTAGACATGAACCATTACTAAGAGTAGCAAGAACCATTTCTGTGTGTTAAAATTTGTTAAGATTTGTTAAGATTTTTGTTTGTTAAGATTTTTTCAGTAAGGGAAATTTTTTTCCTGGAACCAATTAACCAAGATTTCTGCAATGACATTAATATGCTTTAATAGAGTTAATCATGCTCTGAAGGGTCACTGGTATTCTTGACATTGCACTGAAAGTAATGCAATATTAAAAAGAATTGCAATAATATTTTTGACAGTTTCTCCTTGCTGCAAATAAAAAAAATACTTTGTATTGAAGAGCAATTTTCGTCTAGGATATCTCTTGTTATTTGTAGAATAATCAGTCTATACTTCATTTAATAGAATTATAGCTGTGGTGAGAATGGTACATGAAGTTCAAAATGGACCATCATTGTGTCATCAAGATTACACCTGAGTCATGAATCTAAGAAGTAATTTGACAGAAAAATAACACATTTAATAGCAACAGAAAAAGCCTACTTCTTTTAGCCCTTAGCAAAATCGTGGTGATGAAAAAGACATACATACTGGTATATAATTCCTTGACAAAATCAAGACTTTAGTTAATGTCAGTGGTGAACAATAGAACAAAAGCTTTTCTCAAACTGCAAATTGTGGCAGCCTCAGAGAATGAGAGAGTCAACAACTTCCTTCAACGCCTATTGACACAACCTTGACCAATAAAATGCAGTGTCCCCCATGGCTCTTCTGCTCTGTGACTACACAGAGTGTGATCTGCCAGTCCTCTCTTTGCAGTGACATTAATTTTCAGGTGGTCTGTAGTCCAACTTTGAGCAGCACTATGCATGGATTTGTATGTGGTGCTGAACTCTTCCATGACAATCCAGAGCTCATCAGAGGATGGTTACTGAGGTAGATAAGCCATCACCAGTGGAGTTACAGGATGCCGTTTTGTGGTTCCTTTGCTAGAAAGGCTGAAAAAAGGCCGAGTCCCCACTGCAAGAAACAGACCAGAGAGTCCAGGCCTTTGCAGGTGGGAGAAAAGGGCTTTATCCACAGGAGCCAGCGTCTCTGCTCCTGCCCCTGTGTGGGGGCTGCTGTCAGTGCTGCCTGCATGTGGCACTCGATGTGCCTGTGCTCCGTGAAACACCACAGTGAGCTGCTGACATGCCGAGAGGGACAAGCTGTGCCAAAATGAAAGATGGATATACAAAGCTACTGGATCTGAGGCTGGAGAAAAGTATCAGGTCCAAAATAGATCTCTGGCTACTGCAAAGTAACAGTGAGCTGGTTTCAAATATGGGTTGTACATGCAAGCACAAACAGGTAAAATGCTGGAAAGAGATGGTGGAATACTATCATTATCCATTTGTCGTGTTCATATCACTGGGTCCTCTAGAGAATTTGCAGGCTTAGAGGATATGATAACATCAATCAGAGGAGGCATCAGCAGAATTCAGTTTTGTTCTGGTCCAGGTATATGTCTGCCAGAATCAGTTCCTGAGAAAGCATAGTCTTGATGTCACAAATGCAACAGGGCACTTAATGGAGGAGATGACTGATTTTTGCTAGAAGCATAGTTAACAGATCCTTTGACTGTTATTCTGCTGAAGGATGCTTGCTGATATCCCTTACAATGATCTGTGGTATCACAGCTGACCCAGCTAAAATATCCATTGAAGGTCATTGAAGCTCCTGATTGTCTGTAGGTTTTGGTATTTTGACAGAAGGGATAAACTGTGCTGTAGGGGAGACATTGGATCAACAAACAGATTACCAGCCTCCTCTTCCTCCTGAGCTGAGAGAGAAATGACTTTCTTTTAGAACTGGGAAAATGGCTTCTCTTGCCTCCCTGCTCCCATTTCAGTCTGCTGCCACTTTGATATCCATGTGTGCAAACCGCTTGCATTTCCCTATCCTGTCTCATCAGCATGCAGTCCATTTGGTCATGTTCTTTTAACATCTATTCTTCACTGGGGTCCATCTGGGGTGTGTCTGACACCAATGCTTAGTCAGACAGATTTTGTAAACAATGAGATGAAATGAAACAAAAGCTCCATGTTTAAAACATTTCTCATTCTCTGTTGTGAAGTTCCTCCTTGTCTTTTGATTGTTTGATAATCATTTCTTTGAGAGGAGAAAAGAGAGATACAGTTCAATAGAGACAGACATGCAAGCAAACAACAGTATTCTTATTAAAAATCAGAGGTTTCTTGATAGTGAGGTGTTTGGTACTCAAAACTAATATCCTGATTTATATAAAATACATATGCGGCCATCATCCACTATGCACAAGTCAATGTGGAACAAAAAGACATTTAAGAATATTGTTTGCGCCAATCTTGTTCTGTGGGTAGACAGAGATAGTGCAGAAAGTAATCTTGCCTCCGATGTATTGCAGCTATGTTAATTATCAAAGAGTGGGAACAGCCTTGCCCTCACAGCTATGGGTGTGATAGAGAGTGAGCTAGCTGGCAGGGAGCTCATTTGCAGCTGCAACCTGCTGGTGCTGTGAAGAACCAGGGACAGGAGGTTATGCAAGGGACAGATAAGGTAAGCTACTGTACAAGAGTCAGACAGGGATAGGTGGCTGGGATAGGAAGAAGCTGGCCAGAACAGCAGAAGGAAGAGAGAAGAGCTGAGACATTGAGGTTACAGACCAGCTCCTAGCATAAATGGACAGACCCTGAGAGCTGCGTGGAGCTGCCCATGGGAGGCAACATAGAGACCTTTGAATTACAAGGTGCTAGCGTGTGAAGCCTTCTGAAAAGTATGAGAGACCTTTAGATAATGAGGTGCTGATGCTTGGAGCCCCCTAAGGTTTTCAAAGAAGCACTCTGAGTGTTGTGGCTGTCCTGACTACAACATAGTGGTTTGGCTCTCTTGAATTTTTCACATCATCAAGTGTACTACACTATCTTGTTCAGAAATGCTAACAGGATCCATTGCAGTCTTCCACCTCCCTCTCTCTGTCTTTCACAAGAACTTGGATCTTGGTGGGCCTGCTTGGTGTTGGATTTGCCATGAAGGATGTGTCATGGACCAGTACATGATCATGGGTGTGTTTAGCATATCCAGCTACTCTGAAGTACTGCCTGAGAATCCTGTTTCTGCCTCAGTTTTTGTACCCACCTGCAGGACTTAGTGCTGTTGCAGCTTCTTGGGATGCCCAAAATTATATAACAATATATATATATCTCACAGTTTCTGTGCTATCTGTATTTCTGAATGAAGAACAAAAATGTGCATCAGCAGAAGCAGCATTCTACTGAATTTTTCATGTTCTTCCAGATAACCTGTCCTCCACAGCTGTGATACATTAGGGAGAACATTTTCAATATACTTCCTGATTCAACATAAATATTTCAGCACATGTGCAGAGGAAGGAGAGAGTTTTCATAGTAGATAATGTATCTTTTGACTATGGATAACTACAGAAGTTGTTCACGTTAGACAAAAATTCAAGATGGTCATTTCCAAATATCTGACTGTACAAACCAATGATTTTGAAATTAGTCAGATTTAAGAGGACAATGCAATGTGACTTGCTTGAATACAGACTCTTAAGAATGAGAGAAAATACCTAGGCAAGAAGATGAACATTTTTGAGATATTTTCTACTAAATAAAACCTTTTATTTTTCCTTTGGTAAGATAGCAAAGAAATGCTCATCAGCATAAAAAATACAACCAGGAGGTAGAGGAGGTAAACACTTCACTATGAAGAGGATTATTTGGGTCATCTAGCCTGTTGATGTCCATAAAATTGTACTGATAATAGTAGTGAGACCCTTATTCAATATCCTGCTAAAAGTTCTTAGGTCCCCCACAAAGAAGGTTTAAATGTGCATCACTTCAAGTGGCATAGCTGAGCTATTTAATACAGTTCATATTAGCCAGGTGTTTAGGTTTAAGAGTAAAATGATTTTATTTTTAGCATTTTGTATGCAACCACATACTGGAACATCCTCAGGGTCCTGCTACTTGTCAAGCAGAAAAATGGCTAAATCAGAACAACTGCATCTCCAAGAACATATATTTTGATCAACACAGAATCACAGAATATGCTGCATTGGAAGGGACCCACAAGGGTCATCGACTTCAGCTCCTGGCCCTGCACAGCACCATCCCCAAGAGTCACACCAAATGTCTGAGTTTATTGCTGTGACCACTTCCCCGGGGAGCCTGTTCCAGTGCCCAGGAACCCATTGGGGGAAGAACCTTTTCCAAATACCCAACCTAAACATTGCCTGACAGAACTTCAGGCCATTCTGTTGGGTCCTGTCACTGGTGTCCACAGAGAAGAAATCCATCGTTACCCCTCCTCTGTGCCTCATTACGAAGTTGTAGACTGTAGTGACGTCTTCCATAAGTCTTCTCCAGGCTGAACAGACCAATTGACCTCAGCTGCTTCTCACAGGGTTTCACCTCAAGGCCCTTCACCCTCCTTTGAATGCTCTCTAACTGCCTAATATCTTGTACTGTGGCACCCAAAACTGCACACAGACATGCTGTTCTTCAGAGACACCTAGTCTCTGCTTCTCTCCAGGATTCCGCTCGCAGCAAGATAATGTGAGCAGCTGGCTGTTGGTTGAATGAGTTGAAATTTGTCAAAGCAAATGCTGTTCTCTGCCTTCCTGCAGCTGAATGGTGCAGACCAGCTGTCTTCTAGTGAGGCTGAGAGGAAGATGCTCCAAGAAAAGCTTTCAAGTAGAGATCTTTAGCATAAGCCAGCCTATAGAAAGATCAGACTTGAATAACAAGGGGAGTTATTCACATAATTGTCAGTTCTGGGTAAATCTCAGTAAGAAATCTCTGCCTTCTGTCTTGTTTCTACCCATTCCTCCTTACAAAAACATGAGAGAGAATAGTAGTAAAATAGAAGATCTTAGAGGATGATTCCATCTGATTCCAAGGGATCTCAGCAGTTCCCCTAAGCTGTGAGTGTAGAGGGAAGTGAAGAAACCCTTTCAGCATGGAAGACAAAAATCGAGGTAATGATGGATGCTGAATAATTGTCCCTTGTAACTGTAGATGTTCAGGTGCCCTCTGCACAGTAGAGCTGTGTAGCAGGCCACAGGAAACTCATACTTTTAGTGCTGGTGTTAAGAGACAAATTCCAATGAGCATACTTAGGAGTGTAGAGGAAGGTTGACGAAGTACACCTTCAACTGCCTTGATATTCAGAGTAATTAAGATCACTGCTTAATCAAAGGTCTTTGAGTTAAAAGTGAAGCCAACATAATTTAAAAAACATGTAGGATGGTTGGATCCAGTCATCAGTGTTCAGGCTGACTACACGGCAATTCTCTCCAGATGGCAGGATTAAGAAATCCCACAGAGAGTAAGTAGATAATAGAATCCTAGAATTTAGGATAGAGGTGTAAGTTAGCCATGTAAGAGACCTTAAAGATCATCTAGTTCCAATCCCCCCACCATGGGCACAGACACCTTCCACTAATCCAGGTTACTCAGAGCCTCAGTCCAACCCAGCCTTGAACACCTACAAGAATAGGGAGTCCCCAGCCTCTCTGGGCAATCTGTTTAATGTCTCACCACCCTTAGTAAAGAATTTCTTCCTAACCTCCAATCTAAATTTAATATCTCTTAGTTTAAAGCCCTCCCACCTTGTCCTGTAACTATGTGTCCTCTCAAGCCCCTGTAAAAGCCCCTCTTGAGCCCTCCTGTAAAACCTCTTCAGGGTTAGGAAGATTTTCATGGCTTCTCTTAAGTCCAGGTATGTCTGTTGCTGCAAGGCATCAATGGGTTGGAAGGAGGAGGCATTTTGATTTCTCCCCTTTCTTAGAAGTGATGCTGAAAACAACCAGTGATGCTGGAAGGCTTCCTGCGTCTTACCTGCAGCTTTCCCAAGTCACTTCCCCATTTCACTGCCCTGCAGGAGCAAGTGACATTGCAGTTATCTGTGCTTCATGCAACCTTCCAGACTTTCCATCCCAACCCCTTATCCTACAACAGACGAAAGCTGGTCTGAGAGCTGCCAAAGACTGTTTTATTTTGTCATTTGTGTGAATTTGTGTGACAGAGAAACTGTGATGGAAGGTACAGTGTACAAAATGATCTGGCTGTTTTACACTGTTCTGTGGCTGTTAGGGAGTGAACTTTCCTAAGAGAAGAAAGCTGGGACCCTCTCCTCTTCATTTGAGCATCCCAGATGAAGAACTCCCCAAAACTTCTGTAAATACAAGTATGTACCTGTACACCTTTAAATCCTGATTGCAGGTGTGATGGAGTCTGCAGGATTTTCTCAAATCTGGCATAGGTTCCAGATTATCCTTGGGTTTGGCAGCAAGCCAGGTAGATGTGTTTAGTGGATACATATGCCTGCAAGGCTGCAGCAAGGCTGCTACCTAAAACCAGTAGAATTCCTGTGCAAGGAAGGTGAGTGTGCCAGCCTCAGTTAGGGTACTGCAATTAATGTGAAGTCTGTATTTCATGTACACACTGAAGCCTTGTGTGCATGGGATCCTCCTAGCAGTGTTCCCATTGAGGAACATGGATCTTTGCTTCTGTCAAAAGAAATATATGGAAGTGAACCGTTTGTAGTTCTTTCTCTGGGAACTCATTTGTGCTTAAATTATGGGGAAGAAATGAGCTGAGAAACTTAATTTGTAGCTCAGGTGTTGGGTGGATCAC
The DNA here is from genome assembly GCA_013400495.1 of Nicator chloris. Lineage (NCBI taxonomy): Eukaryota > Metazoa > Chordata > Aves > Passeriformes > Pycnonotidae > Nicator > Nicator chloris. The sequence goes on from WAAE01008982.1 coordinate 44,434, forward strand.
AGAGCATAGGTCAAGGTTGCTGGTCTGTCTGGTGTCTCAGCTCTGTATTGAGATGGACTGTGCTGAATTCAGAACAAAGGTGTCATTTCTGCTCTTGCACAAAACGTCTACCTTCCCTCTGAGCACAAATAGCTGAAAGTGTGCGAGGAAGGATGTGCCTTAGCACACCTTTCTTCTCAGTCTTCTCTCCCACTGCACAGTGGACTTTACACAGATTCCTTACGTCATTCCTTTAATCCTCCTTTTACTGTACCATCTGTTTCTGGGATGTAAATTTTCATGGATCTCTTAGAAGACTCTGGTTCCATATTCCAGGAGATTCCTGCTGTAAATTTAATTAGCATATGACATAGCTTTTCCTTAACCATCCAGAATAAAATAAGATCTTGATCCTGAACAACTGTTGCCACCTTCATAATACAGTTTTAAATCTATTTTAAAAAATGGCTAGAAAACAGATTTTTTTTTCAAAGTCTGTTGTAATTTTATAATGTTGCATACTTGGCAAGTGTGATTGTGTTGCTATAGTGATCTTAAATTATGACCAGAATGAATTTTTACTCAAGGCTTATTTAGAACTCGTCTGGCTCAAAGCCATTTTATCTGGTTCTCTGAGCCCTGGAAGAAACACATGAATCTCCACAAACATTTTCTCTGAGCCTTCAGTTTTACAGTAATCTCATTGGTGTAATTTTGAAATAGTCTTTAAATGGGTTCTTGAAATACATTTGAATTAATCAAAACTAAAACTTCTGAGAGGTACAGTACCAACTTCAGAAGTGTAGCAATCAGGGAGTTTTTCTCCTCTCGTTTAGAGAGATCATGAAATAGTCACGTCTTCAGGTACCTCTGAAGTCAGAGCAATCAATTCTTAAGTTGGACAATGGGAAGTGGCAATAAGAACAGTTCTGTTTTTTAAAGAGCCTTGTTTTTCTACTGTATAATGTATGGGGACTGTCTGTACCCATGTGTAAGGATCAATCTGTCTCATGGGACAAGGGAGTGCAAATATATCAGATCTGCTCTTGTAACCTGCAGGCAACTGTGTCCTTGGCTTATCATCCAACACTGAGATCCCTGTCTCCATGAGAGTGATAACTGGATTGTACCACCAATATTGGATTCTTGACTTTCACTATCAGAAAATCTTTGTATGAAACCTCAGATACAGAGGCTGGCAGTTGTTGTGGTCTTGCCTAGCATTGTCATGTCAAGAATCTTGCCAGAGAATGTTGTGGGCCTTTGGAAAATAAGAAGGGCTAAGGAGGGTTGTACCTGTCCATGTGTTGGCATGGACTTGGACAATTACCTAAGTCTTGCTGTTCAGGAACTGAAATTTTACATGGGATACAGACCATCAGAAAGAAATTTTAGACCACAGGGATGTTCCTCAGATGGGGGTCTCAGTTATATTTTTACTGCTGTGCTTTATGATGCTGTACATTGAAATAAATTTTTCTGTTCGACAGGCTTTTCTAATTTCCTTCTTGAGCTGTAGGCTCTTTGCTTCGTAGGCCAGACCTTCTGGCAATAACTCTGTCCTGTGTAGCTGCACTGCAGAGTGTATCAAGGTGTCATTAGTTCTGCTTAACTCTGTGCATAATGTTGTGCTTGTTACCGTGTTGGAAAGGTCAGTTTAACAATATAGGTTGTAAGGGATAAAACGCAGAAACTATTGACTCCCACCAGCTCTATACAGATGTATTTAGCCAACCAAAACTTGCAAGGAATACCAAGTACATGGGCTTACTTACAGAAGCTGCAGACCTGATAATGTCATTGATTTCAATTTGGTTTTGATCTTCATTTGTGTGTTGTGTTGCATGTGTGTAGGACATGCAGTAGGAATAGCTTATGTACAGATACAGGTCCACTTACAGCCCACACTAAGTTTAAATGTGCATTTAACAGACTGTATATCCCTGAAGTCACTTGCGTGGAAGGGAACTAGCTAAATATTTTATAATATATGGGAATACTGTTAGCTTTCTTAGGTGAACTTAACTACATTCCCCTTTTCATCAGTTAATATTCATATAATAGAATTTATGATCTTTTTTTTTTGTACTGCTGTTT